>JBBJLS010087628.1:0-23021 GCA_037577275.1 Bryconaethiops microstoma
CAGTGAGTTTACCCCAGCCCAGTTAGTTTACCCCAGTTGAGTGAGTTTACCCCAGCCGAGTGAATTTACCCCAGCCCAGTGAGTTTACCCCAGCTGAGTGAGTTTACCCCAGCCGAGTGAGTTTACCCCAGCCCAGTGAGTTTACCCCAGCCCAGTGAGTTTACCCCAGCCGAGTGAGTTTACCCCAGTGGAGTGAGTTTACCCCAGTGGAGTGAGTTTACCCCAGTTGAGTGAGTTTACCCCAGCCCAGTGAGTTTACCCCAGTGGAGTGAGTTTACCCCAGCCGAGTGAGTTTTAGAGTCTTAGAACCTGACTGTATAAACTTGCTAAAGCTCTATCTATCTATCTAGGCACTTCTCATTTAAATACAACATCTTTTTCTTTGATTATGCACATTATTTGTCTATTTCTAATCATTTTCAGTGTTATAAAGTGACTGTAAACTGTATAAACTTAACTGGAGCATTTTTTGACAAGGCAGCACACCAGAACGCGAGACGCCGAGTGAAGTACTCCCCCACATTAAAATGCTTCTGACACGCGACGGAGGATAAACAAGGAGAAAGGAGCCTCAGTGCTTCAGGCAGAGCATTTTCTCTTTTTCTGTACCAGAAAAGTAGCCTAGGTCTACCACAGCGCTTCTCACAATGATGTATGATCGGATTAAATGGCTGGAACCTGTAAACGTGGAACAAACGCGGATCTCTTTATGTAAACAGTTCGGTTGGGTTCTTTTAAATCTGATTAAATTCAATCGGATTTTAAAGAAGTGTCTGTATAAACGTGGCTACTTTGACCCAAAAAAGGAATCGGGGGGGGGGGGGGGGGGTTGTGAAGGGCAAAGAGGGTTCCCCCCTTTTTCCAAATTCTGAATCCTACTGACACCCGTGGCCGGGAGTCCAAACGAGCCCAACTGGCTCTGATTTCTTTACTGACCATTGCTTGATGACTTTGTCCGCTCCACTGCTGGCCTAATTTCAGTATTGCTAAACTTGTCTTTTGTGTGTTTATCATCAGTGTTTACTGTGTAAAAGAAAAGTCAACGATGCACAGATAGACCCTAAGGCTACAGTAAAGATCTTGCACAAATGTGGCTACAAGCCTGCACTGGGCACCACGTCTTCAACATCGCCCATGTCTGCTTTAATCCCAGGTGTTCCCCTTCAGTGGCCTCTGCACCCAGTTTGGTTAGAGCTTCCCCAAAAAGTGTCTCTTGACCTATTCTGTTGTCTTTATACCCCTCTCTTCCCTTGTCCATACCCATCTGTTCCTCATTTGTTCTACTTGCAGAAGGATGGGATTGCAAAGTTATTCATGAATCTGTAACCGTTCCCCTACATCGCAACCTTCCCTCACCATTTTCACACCAACCTCTCACCTCTTCATCCCAACCGATCCTCTCTTCGTACCAACCCTTCTACCTTTATTCCAGCCCCTTAGAAGTTCAACCCAAACTTATTTATTACTAAAAGAAAAGAAATTTTCATTCACATCTTCTTCCCAATCCCAGCTCTATCCTACTCACAGCCACTTCAGATCGCACCTTCTCACATTTTGCTTTCTGCCATTCCACGTCCTTCCGCATCTCAACCCCTTCAAATTTGATCCCAAATGTTTCTCAATTGCTTTTCTTTCTCTTCCCAACCTGGGCTTCCTCTCACCTCCAGCCACTTTCATCCCACCTTCTAATGTTTTGTCTTTTGCCATTCCATTCCTTTATTCCACACACCTCAGCCCCTTCAAGGCTCATCCCAAACCATTCCTTGTTCTTCCTGTCCTTTTCCTATCATCCTCCCAGTCTCACTCCCTCCATTCCAGCCCAAATCGTTTTTCATTCCACCCTCTCCTCTCTTCATTCAAACTTTTACCCCAAATCATGCTCTACTCTTCCCATTCTTGTTCTTGTATTTCCATAATCCCATTCTCTCCTCAAGCTCCTGGGTTCCTCGCTCTGCTAGTTCTGAGCACATGCCTGCTCAGGACAGTCGTTAGGACTGGTGCAGTTCCCTCTGTGTCTCATTTTGCCAAGTGTCAAAATCAATTCATGTCAATATTGCAGTGTCAATTTAATTGCGATTCCAATTCATTTGTCATATCAACAGTCAATACTGACAATTATGACATCGGTCGATAAGATTATATGGATATAAATGCTTGAGCCCTCAGAGAGACCAATTAGAACTACTCTACCCAGTAAGTGCCGGCCTGCGCTCTGAAATAAGCACAGTCTCTGTTCAACACCAGGCCTAATTGTACGGACCCAGTTATGAATAAAACATGAGGCCGAGGTTCCTGACTACCTGTAAACGGCACTTAAGAGCCACATGAGTGCTCTAAAACAGCTCCTTAAGCAGGCCTGACGGTTTACACTGCGGCCTGTCACTCACAAAAACAGCCTCTGCTGGCAGCTGTCACAAGTTCCTGAGAACCACTTAGGGACAGTGTTAATAAAACTCACTCGCTGACCTCCTCAAGGCACATTTGTGTTAAAACCAGGCTACCTAAAGTTAAACCTTTTTTTTTATTATTAGATAGATTCATTACAACAATCCAATAGTATTTACAAGCAGCCAATCAGACATTTGTTTCCTATATTTAAAAAAAAAACGACTTGATGACCACCAAGACGGAAACGTATTTATTTTAAGCTGTCCTCACGACTCACAGGTCATCCTGTCCTACTTGTATCTGAACAGTGGTCCAGGTGGAGGATGGGGTCCCCTTTAAGGCCGAAGGTTTCTCTCGGTTCTCACTGGTCTTTCCTCGTGCTCTGTGGGAGTCTCTCCTTCTGAATCTTGGTTCTTCTCAGTGGTGTTTTCTCACGCTCTGCTTCTTCTGAGCAATCCTTCCCTACATTCTTAAAGTGTTTCTCTTTGGAGTCTCGGTTCTTCTTACTCTCTTCGGTATTTTCACCTTTGGAACTTTGGTTCATCTTAGTAATCCTTTCTTATGATCTTAGGGATTTTTTCCTTTAAATCTTGATTTCCTCTCACAGGGTTCTTCCTCTTGCTCTGCGGGAATTTGCCCTTTCACTCGGTTTCTGAATCTCTTAAATGTCTCTCTCAGCAGCACTCTTAGGCTCTGGACCAGGATTTGAGGAAAGCTTTGTGAATCTCTTTTGTGAAACTGATAGATGGGCAGTGTGTATATATACATACATACACTGGCCATCTATCCATCCTAATGTCCAGAATTAATTCAGTTAATTTCCAGTTCAGTTTATATATATATGCAGCCATGGAACAAAATAAGAGACCACTTTTCCCTTTTTTTGTTCACTGTTTGTACAGTTTGTGGCAGTGTGTGTGTGTGTGTGTGTGTGTGTGTGTGTGTGTGTGTTTGTGTAAAATGCACAGGTTGCTATTCTTTTCTGAACTATTGCAGTGTGAGCTGTGTAAAAAATAAGAAATGCATATGTGTTGTGAGTGCAGTAGTGTTTGTACAGCAGCTTTTCTATGTGCTGTATTCCAGCAGCTTCACTACTGATTCAGTTTCTTATGGGATGAAACAGAGTCACACATGCACACACTCTACTCTTAACATTACTATTGTAATTGTTTGCGATTTTAAAATAATGTAAGAGTGTTGTGTAGTTTAACATTTACTAGGTATAATAAATTATTTATATGTATTATTTTATAATTTTCTCCAAACAGTTTTTGTTTGGAGTTTTGAATCAGGGCAGCTGGATGGCCTAGTGTAATCAGAGGATTGGGGTTCAAATCCCAACTGCTAGTGTCACGGCTGAGGAAGGCACCCTTGAGCAAGGTACCTAACCCCACACTGCCTCATTGTCGGCAGCCCACTGCTTCACTTGGTGAATGGGTTAAATGCAGAGAAATAATTTCCTCTGGGATAAATACAGTATCCAAAAAAAATGTGTATAAAACAATAGAGAGTCGAGGTGATAAAGAGAGGTTGGAAAGTGGCCATATGAAAATGAAGCTGTTTTTGGTACACAAACCGAAATGGGAAAAAATAAAAGAGATGCGGGCCCTTTATGTACTATATTAAATTTACAGTTATAGATGGGCAACGATTGCAGAGGGAGGTTGTGTTCATTCTGTGCAATGACAAGTCTACATGAAATATTTTAAGAAATTTAATGTAAAGGAAATTCTTTTGAGCTTTGTACCTAGTGGATCTATAGGCAAATGTGTCCAGCTCTGGTCCTGGAGAGCCTCGGTCAAGCTCAGTTTGGTGATTTGTTCAATACACACACCCACTAAAACTAGTCATTAATGGAGGAGCTGAATCAGACATCTGAACGAGGAAATCACCAAAGTGTGTTGGACGCCGACCCTCCAGGAGTAGAGGCTGGGGTCCCTTCCTAAAGGAGTGGTTTGAAGTGCTGAAGAGCTTTTTTTCAGAATATAATGCCGGACGATTTCCCGGTGAACATTCATCTCTTCACTGAGAACTTGGGGATTTGGATGGAATTTAATTTTGTTGCATTCGTCTGGAATGTTAATGTCAAGTGAAAACTAAACTAATCCCATACGCTGCAGAACAGATGATGAACAGTCGCAGACACAATCACACACTGCACATCTCGGGAGTGCCTCTATGTATATTTTGCATGCTCTGAGCGGAAGTTCACTTTTATTTCTTGCAAAAATCCAGACACATCAGCAGCCTGTACAGTAGATGTTTAAGCGCCGCAGTCATTTTCTCTGATTAATGACTTGCTTTCAGCGTGATTTATGACCTTTTCTATTCTCCTCCATTTTTTTGCACCAAGATTTCTCAGTACTAAGTGACTTATGTCGGCATATGCTGATGCTTGCCAAAGAAAACCTTGAGTTGCGTATCATTTTTTGCTCATTTTTCTCTCTCGTTCCACACAATATGACAGTAAAAACTGACCCACTACCGAAAAAGCAGGGGCATGTAATGTCCACTGACTCCTTCTCATTTATAATGTACGATGACAGCACAAAATCCATGTATACATCAACTGAACACTACAGTCTGTGTGGAGCACAGTGGTGTACATATAAATTCCTGCTCTTGCAGAAGACGTTGGCCTTATTTCATTGTCTCAGCTTCTCCTGGAACCAAAGGAACGCAAGAAGAATATACAGGATGAAACGACTTGCCAGGAAAAGTAGGGCAGCGTGACGGATCTCATCTACATCCGTGTTGCTGGCACCAGGAGATGGACGGGTCCCTCTCACTCCAGGACCATGTGAGGATGACACTAATGATCCCTATCGATCACGAGCGAGTACGAGATACTGCGAGAGCTGTGTGTGTATAGAAGACAGAGAGACACAGCTGGTGGATGTGTGATCTTCAACATGTATTTCAGCTCAAGAATAAATGAAAGCTGTTGTCTGAGGAGGAAAATCTGATTTGGTGGCTGACCAATATGGGAAGAGCGATTTGCTTCCGAGGGCAAAGGATGACTAAATATTAGGGAAGAGCCCAAATCCCACTTTATGATCTTTCAAACGAGTTCATTAAAGATGAAAGATAAAGAGACTTTTAGGTCAAGGTTGCAGAGGAGGAACAATTTGCACGGCTTATTGGTCACATTTGCATTAGAAGCTTGCCTTCATTCATCTTACTAAGTAGGAAACAAGTCTAACAAGCATGATGGAAAGGGACGCGGGCTACCAGGATTTTGTTTCAAACGTTTGCTGAAGTAGCCTTTTTTTCATTCAACTTGTCAGTACCTGAAATGACGTTCAAACCTACTCCTTTAAAAGATGAGTGAATGGAGCCTCTTACTTGACTTACAGAGAGAGATGTCAAGGAAAGTGCAGCAAGGTTGAGAAACTTGGTCTCTTGCATGATGGCTCTATAATAGTAAAATAAAAAATATGCACAAAATTTCCCTATCAGTGATCAGGGAAGTCACATGTATGCATTTTTTATTGAAAACTACAACACAAGCATATTTTTATGTATGCTTTTGGCAGTTGAAATCCAGTGGAAATGCGGCTATATGGCTGCAAAACTGTATTTCCAAATGAAAAACTGTTTCTTAGGCCAGGCGTCGTGCGACGATGGAAATTATTATCAGCTGCAACTAGTCAGCATATCATGTTCAGATTGGCTGAAGGCTAACAGCCCTCCTTTAGTTAACTGGTAACGGTTGTGTGGAGGAAAGCAGCATATAATCTGGCAGATGCAGTGGGATGAGGCAGATGCTGATTGTATCGGCTAGATTTGTGTGTGTGTGTGTGTGTTTGTGTCTGTGTCTGTGTGTGTGTGTGTGTGTGTGTGTGAGAGAGAATGTTTATTTGTGTGTGTGTGATCATGTCTTCTGTGATCTACTTGGAGGAAGCTGGACAGAGTAAGAGTGTCACTAGCGTTTTAATTATTTTGCCTAATTTGTCACTTATTTACGTGTTTGTACTTGGTTTGGTGCTGAAAAATTATGCAAGGCCGTGGCTGTAATCAAGCATTTGATGGTGCACTTTCTGCAGAAGTTACATGTGAACACACCACAGCACACAGTGTGAACGAAGTAAATTCTTTCTCTGCATTTAACCCATTCACCAAGTGAAGCAGTGGGCAGCCACCAATGGGACGCATATGGAGCAGTGTGTGGGGTTTGAATCCCAGGAGTGGCTTTACCTTACCATACCATACCTTGCTGAAGGGTACCTCAGTGTCACTCCTGGGATTCGACCTTCCGATAGCTGGGGCAACTCCATAATCACCAGGTGCCCTGATCCCACACAAAAGGGTAGTTGTGTGATATCAGCTGGCTAATTTTCTTTTTTCTTCTCCTTCTTCTTTTCATTTACCTTACTTTGGAAGGATATGCAGGAAGTTTTCAGGCCAATCCTACAGCCCAATCTAAAGCCAGTTCATCCATCGTAGGTTAGCAGCATCCAGTTTTGGCCAGTCGTCTCGTTTGTTGGACGTACCCCTTCCTACCAAGATGTGAGTCCCTCCAAAAATGCAGAGCCTGTTAGCAGCACACGTAAGAATAGAGCTACTGATTAGCCTATGAATGGAATACGATACAACCCCAGTTTCGAACCTAGAAAGCCACAAAAGGATAAATCCAGATCCAGTATTTGGTGGACAAGCAGGTGTCACTTATAGTACAGGAAGCTGAGAATTCTCCAGTTTCTCTAAAGCTGAAAAAGCCCTTTAGTACCATGAAAAAACTTCCACTCTACTGTATTAGCTCTGGGCTAAGCAAATTTTCTAATCTTTATAAATCTCATCAAGATATTTGGTGTTCTTGAAATGCCTACCAAGACGCTTTCACCTCCTGTTCGCTCAAGAGGGAAGTGCTTTATTATTCTTCAACACACTTCATTCTAAATGTATTCTTCCCAGTACAAGTGCATTTAATCCCCCTTATCCCTCCACAGCCAAAACCCACAACAGGAATCTAGTTGAAGTTGGCATAAATTGCTCTATCCTCCAAAACACTGCTGAAACTGCTCAAATAACCCATAAGAACTTTCAAACCTCTGATATCCCACCTAGTTATCAGAATCAGAAAGCTTTGTTGATCCTAGAGGAAATTACTTATGTTATCACTGCAAAGACACAAACAAAGTCTAAATAAATGCAATACAAATCTGTGAAAAAAAACAAACAAAAATGACATACTATTATGATATATACGCAAATGCTGGGTATAAATACTACAGATAAGTAACTCGCATGGTGCGGGTTCCATCTAAAGACGTTCCGCATCTATAGTCAAACTTTAGTCCAGAAGGTTTAGCGCCTTCAGCTTGGAGAGGTGGGACCCTACCGAGTTCAAGGTCTGGCCCGAGTTCTCAGCATGGTCACTGGTCACTGGAGAGTGGAGGAGTCAGTGAAGGCTCTAGTCATTGCTTTGATGCTGTGAAATCAATTTGAGAACATTACATAACATCTCTGAGACAGGTGTCTGGAAAACTGTGTCCTCTAAGAATAAGGGTGCATTAAGTTCAGGGGTTGACATAAGTGGTACACAAGCATGCATAGACGTAAGTGGTACGCAAAATGCGCACCAGTTTTCAGTCTCCACAGCAGTCCCCCCAGAACCATGCTGAGACCCTGACCTCTGAAACCACAGCTGAGACACGATAACATTTTTAATTTTGGTATGTACCAGTTCATTCATGTAGGTACTCATTTGAGTACTACAGCAAAAAAAAAAGTCAACCCCTGATCAAGTTATAGTGGCTAAATGTTCCTGAACAGTAGATTCCACTGCTTCTCACACCTGAGCAGCTGGCTTACAGAGGGACTTTTCTACTTCTGCTGGCACCCAGAGAGCAGTGTGTGGGGACGGTACCTTGCTCAAGGGTACCTCAGTGGTGCCACTGGCAGTCTTGGTATTCAAACCCACATCCTTCTGATCACATGGGCAACTTCTGAACCACAAGGGCACTAGTTGCACCATTAGTTTCTTATTAAAGGTCAGCAAGAAACCAAACTTGCTCCATGACTCCTAGCCCATTGTAGTCTTGCCCAAAGTGAGTTCTCCTTTGAGTGATACTGACCTTGGTGTATCTGAGTACTTGGTGTAGTCCAGTATGAGTTTCCCTCATTCTTGCGTGTATTTTAATCTCAGAAAGGTTTGTTAGTTTGATCAGAAGAGTTGAGAGCATGGAAAAAGCTAAAATGTGCAGAGAAGGGGGGCCTCCAGGACAGATCACTGGTGTAGTTCATACCTTGGAATTATAGAGCTCTACTTCCCGGCTGTTTCTCTCCGGGAGAGGAAAAGTTGGGAGGGTGAAAGGCATGATTTTGAAATGGTTCCGGCGCCCATGCATGGAATGGTAGTTTGTGTGGAGTAGTTTAACAGAAAATACATTACAAAAAATAAGCCTTAATTCTTCAGGTTTTTGTATTTTGTAACCAGTTTGATTTCTGAACTCTGAATGCCATTTATTTGTAGGTTAATGTTTACACGTGTCTACTGACTTGAGCTTCAGACATTCATTACTTTAATACAACGCCCCCTTCAGGCTCATGTGCAAAATACAGGTCTTATGACACTACATTTTCCTGTACGGAGCAGAAGAATGTTTTTTAACCTAACATTTTATTGATGTGGTTTGATCTAGAGCAGCGGCCCCCAAACTTTTTTGCACCACGGACCAGTTTCATGTAAAACAATATTTTCATGTAAACCAATAAGTGCGTTCGTTTTTTACTCATTTTTGCTAGAGATTAGTGTTTTTTTTTTTCAAAATAAAAGATCTTTCAGACTCTGATCATCAAAAAAATATTTTTATTCTGTCTTTCTGTGCGACCCGGTAACAAAAAAGGAAAATACACGGACCAATACCGGCCGTGGACCAGTAGTGGTCTGTGTATTTTCCTTTTTTCCAGGTTTTTGCATAATATATTCAGATGTAAAGCCATTTAGAGTGGTTTTTATGTGAAATGGTACAATAGATATCACTTTTTTGTCCAGTGGTGATGATAGGAACCAGGGGCCACAGCATTTCCAGCACGGTCATTTTATTTACCATCCAAAATCAATAAAGTGCCTCCTACAGCACACGGTTTGAACAATGTGAAATTCTTTCTCTGCATTTAAGCCCTTTACCAAGTGAAGCAGAGGGCAGCCAGTAATGCAGCACCCAGGGAGCAGCGTGTGGGGAAGGTACATTGATTAAGGGTACCTCAGTGGTGCCACTGGCAGTCCTGGGATTCAATCCCATGAGCTTCTGGACCATCACCTGCCCCAGGTTCACTGACATGTTTCAATTTTAGTACATATTGTGGATAAATAGGTTGGAGTAGAGACGTTGTAAGCTGTGTATTATTTTTATGTACATGGATTAAAATGTTTTAGGCCAAAACTGTCTTTCTTTGTTCACTTCATTCCTTTAAAATATTTGTACATACACACATATAGCTTTTAAAGGAATGAGGAGAAAAAATCTGGTGTTCCTCTGTTACAGTGCATGTCCAGTCACTACTGATTTCTTGCAGGAATCAACGTAATTTCCCCTTTTAGTGTGAGTAACAGAGAAAGTAAAAATGCAGTGAGAGTGGACTCTGCTCTCCTGGATATTTTGCTGCATGAGAACAGAACGTCACGGTCTCCACATCAACTGAAGCACTTTAGCACCATCTACAGGAAAAGACTCTGGATAAAAACCTTCAAATTACTATTTAACTATAAAAATTAGACATTTAAAAAATCACATTACATTGACTGGTTTTGTCTCGAGATTATATGGTTTAAATATGAGAAAATGTTCAATTCTTTAATAATTTGATATAATTTCGTAACATTGCGTCACCTGTGCTGAGGGCAGAGCCGGGACTTCACCTGTCCACAGGTGGGTCAAAAACACAGACAGTACGGGAAAGGAGGGGACATGGGAGGATGAGGACGATTATTTGTGCTCCTTTTGCTCTCTTTCGACGCATATTAATGAACTAGACTGATTATATGCCGTGGTTTTGTCTCTTTTTTGGGAATAACCAATAAACTCCTGGTCTTCGTATCGGAGGGGGAAACATTGGACTTCCGGAAAGTTTTCTCCTAGAGTGGACTGGGACATTTCTCCCATATGCCGTGAGTAAAGTTTCTCCAGCTCATTCATTTAGGCTGAAACGACTAATAAATGCATCCAAGAATTGGATAACAGTGGTCAGTTTCCCCCGTAAGCTTTTTTTTGACGAATGGCGTCTATTATCTCCCATTGTCCGTCGGTGTTATGTATACTAGCTGGACAAAAGTATTGGGACACTAAACTATTCAATTCAGGTGCCCCCTGAATTTCAACTAAAGGGCGATCTTAATGCTT
Source organism: Bryconaethiops microstoma (assembly GCA_037577275.1). Taxonomy (NCBI): domain Eukaryota; kingdom Metazoa; phylum Chordata; class Actinopteri; order Characiformes; family Alestidae; genus Bryconaethiops; species Bryconaethiops microstoma. The sequence continues at coordinate 10,734 of JBBJLS010087628.1, forward strand.
CAGCATACCAAGACAGTTTGGGACAACGCCATGCTTTCAACTTTGTGGACACAGTTTTGTGTTCCAGCATGACCCAGTGTACAAAGCGACATCCATGGTTGGATGAGTTTGGGGTGGAAGAACTTGACTGGCCCACAGAGAGCACTGACATCAACCCCATCCAGCACCTTTGGGATGAACTGGAACGGAGATTACGAGCCAGGCTTCGTCCAACGTTAGTGTCTGACCTCATAAATGCGCTACAGAATAAATGGGCACAAATTCCCACAGAAACTCCAAAATCTTGTGTAAAGCCTTCCAAGAAGAGTGGAAGCAGTTATAGCTGCAAATGGGGAACCAGTTCCATATTCAATTCTATGTATTTGAATGCAATGTCATTAAAGTCCCTGTGGTGTAATGGTCAGGTGTCCCAATATTTTTGTCCATGTAGTGTATCAACATGTCTGTGTTTTGACAAGCCTCTCAGTGATGTAGGTCATTAAATAATTGCTGTAAACAGGTAAATTACTTTCACATCACATGTTGATGGGGTGATGAGTTCAGTCACCCCTGAGTGATTTTTATATAATGATTTAGCCGCTGTCAATATTTTTTCCTTCTATTTTGGTTATGCTCGATGGCACTAGCTCCTTGTTTACTTTGCAGTAAGGCCAAACATTGCACGATTCTCGAAACTTAATATTGCCGAAGGCTCTTCATGTAGTTTGTCACCTGAATAATCCTTCTTACCAAAGTATTTTTCAAACCTTAGCAGAGTTGAACTGGTTTCCCATGTTGCTCTTGTGTTTTGTAATGTGCAAAAGCTTTATTGCCACTTAAATTGAAACAAAATGCTTAAACCCTGATTTTCACAAGTAGATTTAATATTGAAACCTGGCCTCCATCCCTTTTCAAATAAATAAAATGAAATACAGTAACTTAATTTGTTTATACATGCTGTATTAATTTCTCAGGGTTGAAAACGCTGCATTCTTTTTTTTTTATGCCAAACTCACTACCAAACTGGTTAGTTTAGATCTCTCTGGGGGATGAGGGATGTTATGGTCTGTATAATTCTTGAAACTGTTTATAGCAATCCTTAGATCAGAGACCAAATCAGGTACAAGTCGTTCTGCTTTCCGTCCTAAATTTGCTAGAACCACCTTACCAGTCCAAGATGTGCTGTTTAAATTTGATTCTAATTAATCCATATAGGAGTATGAGCTCCAACACTGATTAGCTGTTAATTTTCAGTTTAGAGGGATCATTATAGGCCAGGAATTTGGAAATTGCTGTTTTTATTTTTATTTATATAATTTTTTTGATTGATTGATTCTGGAGCCAAAAAAGTCCTCAGATGTTTTGAACCAGAATCAGAATTGTTTATTGGCCAAGTATGTGAGCGAGCACATACAGGGAATTTGATTCCAGTCCATGGTGTCTCGAGCACAACAGTATAAAACAACGATATGTAACGACACAATGAACAATATACTAAACAATATAATTAACAATAATATACAATCTACAATATGAATATGAAATATAGTCTTATTTATAAATATAAGCATTAATAAATGTATATACGTTTTATTTGTACATTATTTGTACATATATGAAGCAACTTCTTAACCAATATCTTTTCCTTCTTACAGATCTTATACAGCTTGAGTTCTATGAATATTTTGTCATTGCACAATATATTCAGTTTTTTTTTTTTGTTCAAACTTTGTTTTTTTTGGTCTTTAACAGACCCTGACGCTGCTGTACCATGTCGGACAGTGACCGAGGCTCAGAGAGGTGGGAGGCTCTCCCTGTGCAGGGCAGCGGCACCAAAAACAGGCCATACCAGGAGCGCTGCGTCGACCCGGTGGAACCTGAGCACCGCTACCCTGGAGCAGTCGACAAAGTCTGCTATAAAGATGCGAATGGTAACGCCGCTGAGGCGGAGGTGGCCGTGTTTCTGCCTGCCAAAGCAGAGCCTGCGACGGGATCCTGCGTCTGTGCTCCCTGTGAGTCTGTGAGCAGCTGCAGGACGTTCTTGTGCAGCGTTCTGACCTGTGGGCTGTACAGGATGTGCAGGCGTCTGCCCTGCGTGCTGTCCGGGGAGACTTCAGGGAATGAGGCAGAAGTCTATAAAGCTGTGACCTCCGTGCCAGACAAGAACGGCTTCTATCCTGACCTTCGGATCGGTGGAGTTAAAGTGGACACGTCAGTTATAGAGGACGACAACGAGCAGGTCTCGTTTAGCCCTTCTAAATTGGAACTGGACAGTCCAACCTATCTGAGCGGCAGCATCCATTTTAGTGACATGCAAGATGAGCACTGCATTTATGAGGGCCTGGACGAGGATGTGGACTCGTTAATCACCCGAAAGCTCCTGGAGGTCTTCTCCGAGTTCGAAATCAATGAGCTGGCCAAGTGCACCTCAGACTCCATGTTTCTGAAACGCTCGCAGGAGATCAGCCAGCTCATCTCGGATATCGTCCAGGAGCACAACATCAAGGAGCAGGAGGCAGAGTGCCGGCTCGTCCGTGAGATCATACGCATCAGCACCCGAAAGAGCAAGAAGAAACTGCCCTTCAGGCCCCAGGAGCCACAGAGGGACAGTGGAAATGACACCTGGAGGAGGAGCAGCAGCAAGAGGAGCAGCAGCAAGAGGAGCAACTCCAACTTTGTCAGTGACAGCAGTAAGTGGCACCAACCAGTTGCCTTGTGGTAGATCATGACAAACCTGAACATCTCGTGAACTTCTACTGTCTTCTTTTATAGAACTTTTCTGAAAGACCTGTAAACCTGAAGTAGTGTGGAGAGAACCGAGCTTTCTGGTGCATAAATCAGGAAACGGTCTGAGCTGGAGAAATTTAATTTGACATTAAAAAAGTTAATGAGTCCAAGGTCCCCGAGTGTGTCTACTCATGTCTGTTGAGGCTACATATGTCTTTTAAACCCGGCAGAGCTTATTTTGATTAGATTATCTCTTGAAATTTCATTCCCAAAAACATGGTAACCTTCTAATATTGTAAATGTTGTCTAGACAAAAAACACATTTATAGACAGAAAACTTTGTCTTTTTTAGCTGTCAAGTTAGGGCTGTTCCAAATGTCGTTATAGTGATAAATTCCTACAGTATCTGGTTTTCTGAGTGTATCTCTCTGACCAACTAAAAGTTTAATTACATGCAGAGCAAAATTAGTCCTCTTTTAATTGAATGTGGCATGTGAAGCATTGAACGAAAGTACTGTTGTTATAGGTAACATTTTAACTATTGCGATATCACATATTGGGAAATATGTTTGTTTTTGTCATTTCATGCGTCGCTATATCAAATATGAAAGTATCACTGAAACTGAAATGCAGTACCATGGTATTTTTTTGTAGACATGGTCTCACCCAGTAGTAGGCTGACCTTTTTAGCACCTATGTGTTATAGGGATGCACCAATATCAATTTTAAATTTCTAGTCCAGCAGCAAATATAATTAAAGGGTTCATGTTATAATTATGATCCAAAATAAATCCAATATTCCGTATTCAGTGCAGTCTTTATATAATGAAGAAATTCTAAAACAGCTTGTTCTAAAATCACTGTTTTGGTGAGGTCATGAATACCAACACATTTACATATCTCTGCATATTTAGCCTACAACAGTTTAGTCCTGTCCCTGCGCTCTGAATATTTAAGGAGTGTTTCAGATTATTTTTTTAATGACCAACAAAACAGGACAGCCAGGTACAGAGGTCATTTATACCATCAATCTTAAAGAAACAGTAGTCTGTTTAATTAAAACGGAGTTTGCAATTTTAAAAAATATGTAAAAATGAAGACTGTTTAAATCCCTTAAACACACATTTGAAAAGTAGACCTCAGGGGAAAAGTACAAGAAATGTGTAGAATGAAGAAATGAACCCTTTAATATCATATTGTGGACCATACAGAGACCAGTCACTGATAATATTTCTGCATTTAAACTAACTAAATGCTTTAACCCTTATATGAAGTGCAGTGAGCATAAGGCAGATTAAAACTATAAGATGCAAGTGGCCTCATATTGTTTAGGCTAAATCTGTGAAATAAGTGTTCAGATGACTGATGTGCTGAAAGTTGGTCAGTGCTGTGATCAGCCTGAGCAGAATATTGAAAATTGTTTTGTGATCCTGTTGGAACTATTTGAAACTTCCACATGGCCGATATTTTCACTCAACATTTAAAAAAAATTTTTGTTTTTACCAGCTCAGATGTCAACGACGTACGTATACCGTGCACCCCTATCATTTGAGAGAAAATGTTGACCCAGTGCTACCATAACAGCAACCTGAACCTGTGTAAAACTGGTTTCATTAGAGTCATAAACTGTCTTTCAACTTCAGAGCTATCTGGTTTCTTTGGCTGTTCTTAAGCTCAGTGGTGTTTTTGCTTGTTTCCTACAGCTGGAAAACGGGGCGTGCACTTTAAAAAAAAAAATTGTTATTCATTAGGCTCAACAAACATCATCTTCACGTCAACATGCTCATGTATGTCAGTCTGGATAAGAGTTATAAATGTATTTATAAAAGTACATGTAAAAAACATGTAATATGTCTCCAACTTGACTTTTTTTCCAGGTCTGAAAATTTCAATGGAGAGGTCAGATGACATAGAAGCCCGAAAACTGAGGAATAACAGTAACCAGTGTGAGTAAAGCTTGTGTAGATAATTTACTTGTTTATTTTTACTGTGAATCAGTCAAAATCGAATGAAGCAGTGCGTAATGAATACTGAGTGATTATTCTTTCTCGTACTTCAATGCTTGATACTGTCTTCAAAATAAAGGTGCAAGAAAGGGTTCTTTGGGTCATTCCTTAAAGTCCCACTGTGAATTATTTCTGTGAAAAACATTAAAGAATCTTAGAAGAACCATTAGATTGGCAAAGAACCTTTACATTATCTGAAGGTCTTTTATACCTTAAAGAGGCTCATGATGTGTAATTTACATAGGGTTGCTTTTTTTTAAAGGGAATTAAAATAATTTTAATAATATATTCAGAAAACCCTTCATAGTACCCCCCACCCTCCCCCATGCATTCTATTTCATTCCATTGGGGCAGCTGGTGGTGTAGAGGTTAGGGAGTTGACCCTGATTTGAATCCCAAGACTGCTAGTGGCACCACTGAGGCACCCTTGAGCTGTCTGTCCCCACACGCTGCTCCCTGGGCCTCTCTTGTTGTTGGCTGTCCACTGCTTCACTTGATGAATGGGTTAAATGCAGGGAAAGAATTTCACACTGTTCACACTGTGTGCTGTGCTGTGGTGTGGGACTATAAGGGGCCACTTTATTTTATTTCATTATCCACATCACTTATCCCAACCACAGTGGCCAGGGGTGCTGGAGCCTATCCCTTCCCTCTTAGGGTGGAAGAGAAACACCCTGGACAGGTCGCCAGTCCATCGCAGGGCTTTTCCTGTTTTATTGCTCCCTATTCGTATTAGCGGCTGTTGAGAGCCCTCCTCAGCTGGCAGCAGGCAGTGTACTGGAGCTGAATGAGAGAGGTGAAAGGCGAGTTCCTCAGCCTCATCAGCGGCTCAGTGGGGAACATTACATAACCTGCCATTGTCTCACACAGTGCTCTTTTGTCTGGAGGATCAGATCAGTTGCAGAATTCTGAATTTAAATGTCTTTCGCTTCCTCACTAGAAAAGGCCTAGCGCTGCTGGTTTTCCTTCATATTTTGTCTGGCTCTGCAGGCTTCAGAGTTTTAGTCCATCTATCAAAAACCTTTAAGGGAATATATGGTATAACGTGAAATGGCTTTGGTGTTTGTTCTCTGAGTTGAACAACTTTTATTACTTTTGAATATTTAAATAGGCTTATGCTGTGTCTGTTGGTGGATCAAATTTGACTCGTCCGTCAGCGCATCTACAACATGCAGCAGAGTTTTGTCCACATGTGACGTGATGTGGCTCCCAATACACTAAGAAAATATTTATGAGCTATATATTCATTTTTTGGTTTAGGTTCTATTTTCTCCTCCAGGTACTAGACCAGGCAAAATTGTTTAAAACCTTCATTGTTTATTTGATGTATGCAATATCTAAAAAGAGATTAAACTTGAACATCAGATGTAAACCCAACCACATGGCAGACAGTCATGAGTCCATGCTAGTCTGAGTCAGGTCTCGAGTCTCTAGCCCACTCGAACGGCGCTCTCCTAGTGATGTAATATAAAGTTGCACGTGAAAGTGAGGACCGTGAGACTGTGTGGTGTCGCGTGTCTCATTTTGGCTTTCAGATTGTACTGATGAATATGTAGGTGAGGATTTTCAGATGTGAGCTGATTAATTTCAGTTAAGATGGCGCCTCAGGTGGCAGCCTCAGTCCTGCGTGCTCTCGTACTTTTTGTTGTTATTTATTTGGTCACTCGGACCACATTACTTTTTCAAGAGATCAACTGCTAAACATCAGGCAGTCGTCTTAAAAGAGTTTTTATTGTATATTATATTGTTCAGTATATTGTTCGTTGTATCTTTACATATCATTTGTTTTATACTGTTGTGCTCGAGAGACACACTACGGACCCGAATCAAATTCCTTGCATGTGCTCGCTCACATGCTTGGCCAATAAACGCGATTCTGATACTGATTAATTAAATTTGCCGCTAAGCTGCAATCAGAATTAAGCTACCATAGAAATAACTTTAAATAAATAAACAGTACAAGTGATCTGTTGGGTGGGACACATGTGTGTTGCACAGTTTGTATGCGTTCATTTAAACTGTGCCCTACAAATTTCCTTGCCTTATAAGCTTGGAGCGCTACATGCATTAAATGAACACTTAGGATTCTGTGGTTTAGCCCTAAAAGGAAATTAGCTGGCATCTTCAGCTGAATAGGTCAGTTTTTTTTATTTTTATTCTGTCCAGCAGACTGACGGTTATTCTATGAAAAGAGGCTCATTATTTGAAGCCATGTTGAACCTGATGCCCCTGTGAGCTGCAGGAGAACGTCACTGCATGTAATGACTCTGCAGGAAAACCAGCAAAAAAGCCTGACATACTGATTTAATGGGTTTTGTTCTTGTATTGTTTTTCTTAGCATGATCTTAATAAGGTTAGAGTTTAATTGCTGACTCAAGTCCACATTTTTGTCTTTTTTAATTTATTTTATGTATTACTTATTTATTTTGCCTCCATAGTTTTGGTCTGAAATTCTGGTATAATGACGGCCGTAATGTGATATAATCCAGTTGTTTTTGGCCACATTTAAGATTTTTATTGCTTATAATGGCTTGCATTTGATCTCTCTTTACAGTCTCTCACTCTTTCTCTTTGCAGCCTATTTACCCAGCTCTCCCGTGCCTCGCTCTCCAAGCTACACGGGCTCGGTGACGCCAGTCACATCAGACACTCCTCTGCTCCCTCACAGCATGCGAACGTGATCCTAAAATATTCAAGCAGCCCTTGCTCTGACCTCCAGAATTCCACTAAAGTAGCTTGAAGGACTGAAGAGGTTTTGAATTTATCAGCTGTCATCAGGTTGTTGGATGAAGTCCTGGACTAAGAGTTTGTATTTATGCTTCTACAAAGAAGACCCGATTTAGTGCTTTGGGCTGCATTCGGTTGGAGTTTTTCTCCACAGTGGGAGAACACAGCAACAGTGCTTAAACTGGTTAAGAATGTGGCATAAAAGGAGGTTTGTACATGACAAACCTCCTTACTAATTATCAGGAAGTGCAAAATATTTTATTCGTTTTATGACTAGTTACTAGTTTCAAGAGTGACTGGTACACTTTTTTTTTCAGTCACTGAAGGATACAAACTATCTTGCTTAGTTCTCTATTCTTAGATGAAGAGGTGATGCTGTAGCACATGGTCATTTATTCACATATATATACAGCCATGGAAAAAAATAAAATCTTTCTTTTTTCTGGTTAATAGAACATATAAATAATTTATTATACTTTGGAAATGTTAAACTACACAACACTCTTACATTAGTTTACAATTGCAACAATTACAATAGTGATGTTAAGAGCGTAGTGTGTGCATGTGTGACTCTGTTTCATCCCATCAGAAACTGAATCAGGAGTGAAGCTGCTGGAATACAGCATATAGAAAAGCTGCTGTACAAACACTACTGCACTCACAACACATATGGAGGCGTTTCTTATTTTTCACACAGCTTATACTGCAATAGTTCGTAACAACCTGTGCAACCTGTGCATTTCACACACACACACACACACACACACACACACACACACACACACACATGGCTGCAGATTGTACAACCAGTGAACAGAAAAAAGGAAAAAGTGTTCATCATTTTTTTTCGTGGCTGTATATATATATATATATATATATATAGACAAAGGTATTGGGACACACCCGTTTTTCAGGGTGAGCTAGGTCCCTTATTTCCAGTAATAGGCCATCTTAATACTTCAGTATCTTAATGCTTCAATGTACCAAGATATTTGGAAAATGCCATGCTTCCAACTTTGTGTATACAGTTTGTACTCTAGCATGACTGTGCCCCAGTGTACAAAGCAAGCTCCATAAAGACAAGGGTTGGACTAATTCAGTGTGGAAGAACAGAACCGTGACTTCAACCCCATCCAACACCTTTAAGATGATCTGGAACGGAGATTGCAAGCCAGGCCTTCTCATCCAACATCAGTGTCTGACCTCATAAACGCTCTACAGAATGAAAGGGCACAAATTCCCACAGAAACTCCAAAATTTTGTGGAAAGCCTTCCTAGAAGAGTGGAAGCTGTTATAGCTGCAATGGGGGAACTAACTTCATATTAAAGTCTATGTATTTGAATGCAAGAGTATAAGTATTGCATGCTCAAAGATATGATTAATGAGCATAAATAGTCATAATGGGTGTTAAAGCAGCATTGTTGTTTTGATCTTCTACAGTACATGAAGAAGGAAAAGGGAGGTTCAGTGCAGCCATTCGGCAGACCGCCTGCGAGATCTTCAAGCCAATCTTAGAGCAGGGGGGTGGGCTTTGTGAGAAAACAGGTGGGGAAAAAATAATGAAGAAACCCCTACAGCATGGGCAGCCTGCTGGGAAGCCAGCGCTGTGAACATCTGAAGTGAATGCGTTTATCACCACCGTTTATCATCCGGTAGTTAATGAAAAATATACCCTCTGGGCAATCCTGTAGCATCATTAAGTGATAAACAGTGTTGAGCATATTTGTCAAAGCCAAAATGACAGTGGTGATCTTCCAAATGTTAGTGTCATTTACTGTAAAAGAGCTGCAGGAAACAGACTGCAGTTCAGGCATGGGCTTTGGTCATATTTCAGTATGACAGGAAAAGTGACCGCATTTTAGGCATAAGTATATATATATATTTATATATTGGGTGAATGAGTTAAATGCAGAGAACAATTTCTTGCTGTTCACACTGTGTGCTGTGCTGTGCTGTGTCCATGTATGACAAATGTATAAATGCTTTACATATGTACACAAACACACACACACACATATATATATATATATATAAAGCTCCTAACTTGTATGTTGTATATTTTATCTACATTAACTGAAGTGTATATATATACATATATAAAACACATTTATAGTGTGTAGATAAAATGCAGAACATACAAGGTAAGAGAATTTATACTTGTAACTGTGTACAGGTTAATTATACATTTATATATATATCTAGAGTTCTGTAGAACATTACACACTTCCTTTTACATTTTTAATGATGCCCATTCACACAACCTTTCAGACTTCTTAAACTCTTTCAGGAAGTCTCTTTCTGGTCTCTACTTCTACAAATACACAGTGGCTCTTCCTTGTAAGCGAGTGATTGTTGATGTTCATGGGGAAGTCCTTCAGCATTTTCTAGACAGATGCTACAAGAGGTTTAAACCTATGGAGTTTGCAGAAGTTGTTCATTTTGGTTGAATTTGCTATCCCTCTCGTCTTGTGAGCTCAGTTCCTGTCGTTGAACAGTTGACTTGGTTTACTCAGATATTTTTTGAGCATTTTCACCTTCTTCACTGATGTTCAGTCTATTTTTTTATTGTATTAATATAGAGTGAAAAGCACTAGGCTGCATATGTAGCTGCCAGTCATTGTCATTGTAAAAACTGATCTGACAGCAGATCAGAGCTGTGTTAATGGAAATTAAACTAACCCTGAGCAAATCTATGTAAAAAAAATCTTCGCACATCCAGAATTTTCTTCATTGTAAAATTGTCGCTTTTATAAGTCCTTGTTGTCTTGACCAAAAGGGCCTTGAATGGTAAGAAGCACAAATGTGCAGGCGTTTAGTTCCCTCTTACTTAAGGGGAAATCTGTAACACTTTAGACTATGCTCATAAAGGGTTTAACACTAGTTAAGATATGGTTATTATTTAGGTCATAAACACCTTCATAAATAAGCAGTTATTAAACACAAACAAAACAGGTCACAGCAACCTGTTATATCTTATGAATATGAATATCTGATTAAGCTGACATGCAGGATTCTGACTGATGGAGGAGATAAAGTAAGCAGCCACATCTGAGTTAACGGTATAGACGAATGTGGGCTCACTGTTTGGCAATAGATCCCTTTTATTTTGCTTTTTGGTTTTTAGGATGTGTATGATCTTAATAACCATGAACTAAACAAACATTCCAAAAGGTTCAACCATTTATCAGAATCAGAAAAGTTTATTGATCCTGAAACAAATTGCTTATGTTATGACAGCACTGACACACAGAGACGCAGAAAAAAAGAACAATATAAAGTCAAAATAAATACAATAAAACATCTGCAGAAAAAAAAAACTCAATATGTAATACGCTATGCTATATAGACAATGCTGGGTATAAATACTATAGATAAGAGATTTACAGTTGTAAGTATCGTATAAAGGATTTAAGTATTATAGACACTGCACGTGCTAGTCTTTGTTCGGTAGTGAGTGTGGTATTGTGGGTTTGGTGTTTGACATACGATCACTTTGTAAGAACTGATTTCAAGGGACGTGTCCTAGTTGGCGGGCGGAATTGGGCATACGAAAACTGGGAACCCACACAAAAAATAGCGGAATTCAGTCTTGCAGAACCTGTAAAATCAGTGGAATTCCTCTTAAATATGTGAAAAACACAACTTTGCTCTCTACTTTTGAGCTCCACTGGCTGGGTCATTGTTTTTGCTTTAGCTCTCTTCTGCCCCCTTTGGGTGGTTGGAGGCATTTAAAGCTATTTAATCTCATCTGGGTGTGTGTGTCTGTAGTCATGCTCTGTGCACCTGGAGGGTTAAATCATTTCCGGTGGGGGCTTCTGCTGAGCTTGCAGGGGTCTCCAAAAATAGGTTGAAGTGTGAGCCATATACCCCTGTATCCTCAAATTGCTGGATAAAAAAAAAGTTTTACCGCAAAGTAAAGTTATGAAAAGAAAACGCATTTGAGAGGTTGCCACATATGATGCAATAGCTGTAACTGAAGCGATTGCACCGAGTTAAATGTCACATTGTTGCAAAATGCTGTGAGATGGCTTGAGCTTTAGTCATCTTAGAACAAGCTTTGTTTACTACAAACAAATCAAACATGCGCCTGTACAGTTGTAGATCGGTGGTTGTTTTGCACGATTGCTTTTCAGCGACAGAAGTAAAAGTTAAAAGGATAATCAAAGCAATGATAACCATGAAGAAGAGGGTGAGAAGTATTATTGTTGTCATTGTTTTGATGTTATTTCTGGTGGTGGAAGTGTTCATTCTACTGTAAAGGAACACATGGACTATCATACACTATGTATAACACAGTATATAAATAAATATATGATGTTGTTTTAGAAGTATGCTTTAATAATAATTTTGTGATTCACCTTAAGTCAATTGGATTGCCTAATATTTTGCATTATAGTAAACTTCGAATACAAAGAAGTATTAAGAAGGATGTAACAAATCGAACATTAAGTTGCAATTCAATGAACTGAAAATTTTAAGGCGTCTGAATTAGTTGCTTTTTTAAGTTAAAACAATGAAGCTTTTGTTTACAGTGCCTGAAAAAGTTAACTGGTCACAAGTACAGATTTCTGTAGGAAAGGAAGTAAACACTGAGCAGGTGTAGTGCATGAAGGCAGTCTGCCATAGCCAGGCCACTATCGCTAAACATCACGACTGGTTTTACCTTACTGATCCGTATCACAGAAATATACTACACACTGCACTTAACGTAACACTCCAAAGCATTACATCACATTCAGCAACATAATGTATATTATACATTAACTGCATTAAAAAAATACACACACACACACACACAAAAGACATACATGTATACATATATATATATATATATATATATAGAGAGAG
>JBBJLS010087636.1:0-23018 GCA_037577275.1 Bryconaethiops microstoma
GCGTCAAAGGGCAGCAGCCAATCAGCAGCAAGGAGAAATAAATAGCGTTCTCGGATTGGCTACTTTTAAACCTCCCGCCTCTGAGTACAGCAGTATTTCACCATCCCAAGATGCGCTTTCTTTGTGTTCTCTGGACAGTACCAAAAAATTATGTGAAATGAAATGTAGCTACATTTACATTAATATTTATGTTAAATTATATATTTCTAAGTCATTTAGCACTCTAATGCATGAAAAATTATATATTCCCACAAAAAAAGCTGTGACGTCCGGGCCTCGTCCGCCACACCCCCTCATCCTTCTGCTGGTTGTTTATGTTTGGGGCAGCGGAGACTCATTCTGTTCAGATGTCTGACTGCCTAGCTAACTCAAATATAAACAACCAGCACGAGGACGAGGGGTGTGGCGGACAAGGCCCAACGTCACAAAAGCAAAAAAATGTGGAGGATATCTGCACTTTCCACGAACAATTATTAGTTCTGTTCTCAGAAAAAATATAAGTGGGGGTTACTGTATATAAATTAAATGGCAAAAACTGGTTTTGGTTTAAAGTTATTTCTGTATAGGCTAATCAACTAAGCAACCAAACCAACAGCTCTATCAATATCATTAAAGTATTTCACTATAATGCTGCAACATGCAATGTATCTTTTGCACCTGCCCATTAGCTTCTATTATACAGGCGTCAGGTCTCCTTTATTGCCCATGGTAATTAATTGTATGCTTCAGATGTGGCTGATTTGTCCAGAGATTTTAGTGAAAAGTGCTAGAGCACTCAGTATGTGAGTTGCATGTGAACAGAGGCTCATATGTTCCTGTTTACTGTTGCTCACCTGATCTATGCCATCCAAAGTTCATGGTTTTGGTCGGAGGTCGGGAGGAGATCCAGAGGGAGAAGAGGCTAACCAACATGCTACCAAAATCAGTCAGCAAATGGGCAGCATCTGTCATGATGGCCAGGCTGTGGGCAAGATAGCCACCTACAAGAATGGAGTTAACAAAGAAACATCAAAATGGTGAGTGGTTAATACCACTACTCCCCATGCAGTAGACTGTGGTTTAACCCCCAGCCTTGGTAAGTGAATCAAGCTGCACCAATAAGATTTCCAGTGCTATGTTCTCTTTTTGATAAGAACATCTGCCAAATATGTGAAACTACATAAACTGTGGGAGAACTGCATCTAAAGAAGTTAAGAATTAAGTATCATCTTTAACACAGAGACCAGAATAACAGCTGTGACTTGGCCTTCAGATACTTTTGTAGAAAATATGGACAGTGTGTTTGATTAGTTTCCTGCATTGACAATAAGGAGGACTGATTTGCTCACAGACATTGGAAACAAGGTTTGCAGCAGAGGTGTGTAGGTATAAAAATATTCATTTTGCACAGATACTGTTAAGCAAATACCTTATGTGTTTGGTTGTGCCCTGCTTTCACTTACATCACATTTTTTAAATATTGTTTTTAAGTTATATGGTTGATTGCAGGAAGCATTGGCACCTATGGTGAAACCTCTTATATATATGTTTTCATTCAGATCTTAACAATGATTCATTTTTCCTTATAGAAATACAAAAACACACCCTCCATGTGTGTTATGAACACCAAATTTCTGGTCTTTAAGCCTATCAGCAAGACAATATCGAGTTCTCTCCAAATGGGGTATAATTGGTCAATTCTGTCAACATGAATAAGGGTGTTTCTGTCTTTCTCTAGAATAATAATATAATTTTCTTTACTGTAAGAGTAGAATTAAAAATGGACCATAGTATCATCTATCCATCTTCTACCCCTATGTCCCACACTCTATGGGCAAAGGCGGGGTACACCCTGGACAGTCGCCAGCATGTCGCAGGGCCACATACTGAGACAGACAACCATTCATGCTCACAGTCACACCTAGGGGCAATTTAGTGTGCTCAATTGACCTTACCCTAATGCATGCATGTTTTTGGTGGTGGGAGGAAACCGGAGCTCCCAAAGGAAACCCATACAGTCACGGGGAGAACATGCAAACTCCACACAGAAAGACCCTGCACAGAAACACAGGAGTTGAACCCAGGACCTTCTTGCTGTGCGGCAAGATCGCTAACCCCTTCGCCACCTTGCCACCCTAGTATCAGCTAACCAACATGAAATATTATGAACATTTGTGGCCCGATAATAATGAAATTTGGTAATGCAATTTCTCCATTAATGTTCCGTTTACCTAAAATAATTTTTTATTCTCTGAAATTTATCTTTCCAAATTAAGCACAATTGCATCTAATCATTTAAATATTTTTTAAAGAAGGCTTTGGTAAGGTATATAGGTAGTCTGTGAGAGAGGTAAGGCAACTGAGGAAAAAAGATCTTAACTGCATTAAATCAGCCTGTTAATGAAATTGGTAGTTTCTTTCAAAATTCAAAATTCTTTTAAAATTTGTCAAGTAGAGGTTTAAAATTAGCTTTGAATATTTTTTTTGGAATGCAATTTTGAGTGGAAGATAAATGGGCATCACTTTTCACTTTCCCCCGAGTTGATTCTATATCCTGAGAACCTGTCAGATTTATTGATTGTGTTCAGGGTTCTGTTATATATAAACAATGTCATCAGCAAAATTTTATATGGTGCATATTTGACATTGTATCTACATATTTCTCTCTTAATTTCTGCTGTGTTCTGTTCAATTTGACTTCTTGACGTAACAGACCAGTTCCTGAAGGTAGCAGCGTATCAGATGCTGCAGCATCTGCAGAAGAAGATTATGGTTGATGTACAATTTGATTTGGCCAAGGTTCCAGACAGAAAGTGTTACAGGCCAATATCGGAATATTTTGAATATGCCTCTGTGCCAGATAAAATTAAAAGAGTCATGATGAAGAGTGATGTGTACCTTTGTGGGATACAGCTGAAATTGAAAAAATCCCTATAATTTGAAAGTCTACTTTAGAAACTCTCACAGATAAGCACACAAATAGTTCCAGGAGTCAAGCAGGGAGCAGCAGACAGCTAACATAAGCTCACAGTCAGCTGCACATCAAGACCTCCACAAACACAACAAACCTTGCCTCAGTGCTTTGCAAACCACAGTACATAGTGTGCTACCACACTTGAAAAACTTTGGTAATTTTATCTCCTACTGCTGTTATGCTGACAACACCCAAATGATCCTCTCCTTTTCTCCTTGTGACTGTCAGAACTCAGCCCAGATCTCTGCATATCTGAATGACATTTCCTCTTGCATGATAGTGCATCACCTGAAGCTAAATCTCAAAGGTCAAAGACGTACATCAAGACTTTTCTCAGCTTTGGCACCAAAGTTCCCCCAGCTGTCAGAACTGCTGAGACCCCCACTGTCTTCAAATGGCGACTGAAGGACCACCTCTTCACAGAGCTTTTACATGTTCATGTCATAAACTTAACAAACACAAAGTTCACAAAAACCTTGGTGGACTACTAACTTAATCTCTGGTAGAATCAGTCTTTTATCGGCTCTTAATTTTAAGTCTAGTTTTACTAGGATAAAGGATACGTTTTCTTGAGGACGACAAAACACAGATCGTCGTTTTGGATAAGAGTGCCAAATGCTGTAAATGTAAATGTCATCACCACACCGCTTCCTAAGGGCTCCATGCACACAATCCCCCAGTAGGAGTTCGGCCAGAACTAGCACCTCCTTTAGCAGCTGGGCAGCAAAGTCCTGGGTGTTTTGGTCATGTTCCATTCCCTCATTGACCCCAGCCACTCTCAAGTTTTGTCTTTTCTACCGCCCCTTTTCAGAATGTAGTTCTATTTGCTTTGAGAAATGTTTCACCTTTATTCTCCAGCTCTTCCACAGAATACGAAGAATATGTAGCCAAATCATCAGTTTCCACTCAAGGAAGTAACTACAACTTCGATTTTCTCCTCACTTGTTTTTGCATATTTCTAACTTAACAAGGGCTAATTTGGCGAGTAAGGATCCTACTGCTTCTAGAACCTTATAATGTTGGCCAGGTATCTCCATCTGGCTCTTGGTTTCTCTTAACCCAGAGTCATTGGTCTTAGGTTATGTTTTCAATAGCATAATAGTTAGAAGTTTCCTCTTTTCTTGTTTGTAAGTTGTTTCTAATATACCACTCTAGAAATTCTTTTTAAAAAAGCTAACTTCACTTTATTTAATCGTAATATTACATCAAATCAACTGGAGCAACAGCAGAGTGCGTCCTATTCATCCAACAGCAATCCCAGGATAGATTTTTCGTAATGTTTTACATATTGTCAAATCTAAAATCTTTTTTTTGGCACACAAGGCAGCAGCATGGTGTATTTTACCATTGTGGTATAGTGGTATGTAGTATATAATAGCACTAGTGGTTTTAACCAAATGCTCATTCTTAGAAGACTTTCTCTTGCTTTTCACATGACTGCTGATTCTACAGTAGTGATATGGAACTACATGGAAAAGGTTTTATTCCCTCAGATCAGTCCCACAATGTAAGACTGAAGCGAATAAACTATTGCTATAACAGGATAACTTAATATATATGTATTGTGTTCTGCAAAGAGACCAAGAGAAAAATCACTCAAGGAGAAAATAATCTCCAAAAGAAAGGCCAATGAAAAATAATGGGCTGACACACAAACCCAGCTCTACACCACCGTCCTTTGAGTTTGAGTCACGGTATTTGCAGTTGCTACCCTCCTTCAGGGCTTTGTATTTCTGAATATTCTAATAGTAAAACTACTCTGAGCCTGACCTGTACAGATCTGTCCCAAGATCAGTTAGAAATCTGACAAATAGAATTCGCTTGGTTTATTTTTGCATAATGTGCCACAACCAGCACTGATATGTTCTGTACGTCTGATTTTTGGCCAGAGCTGCCCCATGTCAGCCTTGAATTTCATTATATTCAGCCAAGATCAGATATGGATCCATGGCTCATTTTCACACCTAGTCCAAATGTGGCACAGACTTGGATATGAATAGACTGATACTGGACCAGTTTAAATTGATTAAATTGCTGTTTTAATTGTCATATCAAGATAATATTGTGCAAAAATAAGCCAGACCCAATCTGGACCAAGTCATGTCTAGTTGGATATTAAATAGATTCTGCATATTAGTTTTACTTTCCATCACCCAGATTAGATTTGCCATCACCTTTGTAACACCTTAAGCAGGCATATTATAGTCACTCACTTTCTGAAACATATTTCAAAGAAATTAATAAGTAACATTATTTTAATTATTGGCATTTTTTTGGATCCAGGTATCACCTTGTAATTTGCATTTCCAGCAAAAGCGTAAAAGTACAAATGTGTCTGCAGCTAAAAGAGAGTTCTTGCAGATGTTGTTAATAAGCATAATTAGAAGGAAACATGACTCCACCAAGACAATTGTCAACAGGAAGTATTTAAAAGGTCCTTCAAAAAGAAAATCATACATGAAGTGTGGCAAAAGATGTTGGTTGTTCCCAGTTGACTGTGTAAAAATTTGGTGCAAATATAAACAAAGTAGGAAGGTTATAAAAGAAAATCACGATGGAAAACTATTTGTCCTGAAAATAGAAAATGCACAACAAATTAAATGAAAAACAAATGGGCGGAAACAGGAGTCCATGTCTGAAACACCAAATGAAAACTAGTGCTAATACCTAAACAGAAGAAAACAAGGTCACAGCAAATAACTCCCTAAAACAAGCAAATTGCCTCACTCATTTATGATTTAGGGTTGCAAATTAGATACAGGGCCAGGAGAGATGGCAATCATACCTTTACAGCCAATGCATAGGTGTACACTGAAAATTTTGTACTTTTCTCATTCCATCTATAGAAAATACTAATGGTTACGTAATTTTTCAGAGTGATGATGCATTGCACTGCAGAGCAAATCTTTTCGTCAGTAAAGGCATATCTCAATAACAACTCAATGACAAGGCCAGCAAACAGTTTGGATCTCAATCAGAAAATTTATCGTAGAAATAATAAATGGTCCATGACAACAGCTGATCTGTTGCTATTTGAGAAAGTTGGGTCTAGCTTGATGGTAAATATTGGTTTTCTGCACAGGAACCCCAGGAGCTGATAGTCAGCAGTCAGACAGCAAATGTTAATCCAGGTCACAGCACAAATCTAACTTCAACTGAGTGTTCCACTGACTGCTTCACTGCAGCTTAAAAGATGGCCTTCTGCAGCGGGATAAAATAACAATTTTGTGCCTTTTTGCAAATGGCTCTGCATTTCTTCTTTTAGACAAGCACTTTTCCTTCCACTTTCCGTCTACATCATTATGAAAACAAAGGCATCAAAACATCCATTTGTAATTGTTCTTTCTACTGAAGTCTCATATCATGGGCGAAATGTGACCCCACATTCACTCATGCTTCAAATAAAATGTGTGATGTGTATATTTGCCCTAAGGTTGCTAGCAAGTGCCTCAACAAAATTGTCTTTAGCATTTGCAAGAATCATGTCTTTGGACAAATATTTAAATGTATTAAAAGCTACATTAGCAATTTCAGCTAAATTCTTCTTCAGCTAAAAGAATGACCTGATTCTTACCAATGACCTCTCCAATCATGAAGACCAGGCAGACTATTGAGGCAATGTAGAGCTTTTTCTTAGCCACCAATTTCTCCCGGTTCTCCTCCCAGGCT
Organism: Bryconaethiops microstoma; assembly: GCA_037577275.1. Lineage (NCBI taxonomy): Eukaryota > Metazoa > Chordata > Actinopteri > Characiformes > Alestidae > Bryconaethiops > Bryconaethiops microstoma. Next base: position 6,623 of record JBBJLS010087636.1, read on the forward strand.
GTTTTGTTTCCATGGCAGTGGGCTCCAGTTGGCCTTTTCAGCTCAATAGCTCCAACAGTGTCCCCATTCTCAAAAGGTAGATTTGGGTTGCTTTCTTTGGAGCCAGGGATTTCACTGCAGAAAAAGTATACAATTGGAAGGTTCAGAAAAGTTCATATACACCAGAAATTGTTTAATTATTTAGACACAGTAGAGATTATTGGGTGGTAGATCATATTCTTCACAGCAGTGGCGCTAACATGGCAATGGTGTGATTCACTGGTATAAGTGCATCAGACATAGCAGTATTGTTGGAGCATATTTATTTAACTTCTAAGATTAGCCCACCAACCAAAATATGAATTGACCCTATGGCCAGAAACTGACAACTGAAGATTACACACGCATAAGTGCATACAACCTGTACAAAGTGTGGCATCAGTCTCGGGAGTGGCCAAACCACACTTGGTGGGTGGGGAGCACACACACACACACACACACACACACACACACAAAACCAACTGTAGATAGTAAGCAAAACTTAATATATCATCACAAATCAAATAATCAAATCATCACCAAAACTTCTAGTTCACTGTGGCTTACTCAAACCTGGACCAAACAAGGCTTCAAGGTAATCTCTAGCCAAACTCCCGCTCCAGTTTTTAAAGCATTCTAATTCAGAGCAGCTGTCTCTTAGTGGAGGAGCTGTCCACGTGGGTGCTCTGACAGAAGCTCTTGATGAAATATATTGTCCCTAATAGTACACCTGGAAGATGGACCAACGAGAAAGATGTGTCTAAAAAGTGGTTAGTGAGTTTACAGTGCCTAAAAACCCCGGCAATGGTGTTGTTTGTACCAGCACACCACACACTACCATGATGGTGTCACTGCTGTACACTACCTTGTATTCAGCCAACAGTGTTTCATTCCTTTTCACTGATTGATGTGGTAGAGTTAGGCTGAAAATGTGTACAGTGACAGATGGGCTACGGTTGGTAGCTGTAAATCTTTCAAACGCATCTATAGGAATAAAAAAGGTGCATGAAAGGCATTTGTACCAAATAAACTACTCATACACATTTAGCATAAAATGGGCCCAGCCCTATCCCATATAAACAGCCAGTTTGAGTGATAGGATATATACAACATGGGAAAAGCAAATTTCTTCTTTACAACTGAATCACGGACCTGGAAAAGATTCAGATCATCTGACATGCAGCGTAAGTGGGTGTTAATGTTTAAAAATATTACATTTACCTTCTCTCCATACAGTCCAAATACAGTCTGTTTTGAATTCATTGTTATTGTGATGTCACCTACATATATCACTTTGTGTATCTAATATAAACAGGAAAAAAAGGAAAAAAGGAAGGTAAGAAAATAGTCATGTAAAATGAATTATGACTGTTTTTGCTGGAAAAAAACCTAGACATCATTATTGGCCCTGGGGTGAAAAAAAAATGAGTTGGTCTTATTTATAAAGCTCTGTGTATTTCCTTCCAGTTGAGTTTATCACTGACCCAAAATAGCATGTCATAATGGTAGTTTCTATGAGAAGCCCACTGTCAGAACATTCTCATGTCAGATCAGTGAAAAGCAATCAGTGTAGGTAGTAGCTGCTGACCATGCACTTGGGGCCTGCTCTCTGCTGCATGTGTGTGTTGTGATGGGAGAGACACTGTGATGAAGCTAATGGGGTGGAAAAGCGCAATCTTGGCGCAGAGGAGATAACCGCCTCTCACTCTCACTGCCTGAAAGGAAGCGGCCGAGTGGAACGCAGCGTCTGTTTAATCACCCCAAAGGGACAGACATGCTCCATACACCAGGTCTCCACTCCCCCAAACACACATACATACATTTGTTTTTGTACAATGTCAGGACGTATAGCCATACATATGAACATATGAAGAATTACAAAATACATTAAAGACCATTTTCATAAATCTTTTTATATGTTGTTGTGAGTTTGACACACAGAAGAAATATCAGTGCCGTAATATATTTACGGCACTTGGCAGACGCTTTTAAGTGACTTTCATTCTCTAACTACAGGGGACAATCTTCTGGAGCAACTTGAGGTTAAGGGTCTTGCTCAGGGACCCAGTGGTGGTATGCTGAAGGTCGGATTTGAACCCATGACCTCTTGATGCAGAGGCAAGTATCCTACACACTAGGCCACCACCACTCACATATGATTAACTCTACTTATCAGAGAAAATGTGTTTTGAATATCAAACCTCTCCAAAATTGTAGCAGTTACACACTGCTAAGTCATAACACTGAAATCAGTGGCCTAATATTTTATGTGCCACAAAAACAGCTCTGACCCATGAAGGCATGGACTCCACAAGACTCCGGAAGATGTGCAGCGGTATATGGTACCAAGACGTTTGCATCCAATTATGTAAGCTGTGGTTGAAGCCCCCATGGATCAGACTACTTTATCAGCACATCTCAAAAATGCTTGATTGGATTCAGAACTGAGGAAATTGGAGGCCACGTCAGTACCTTGAATTCATTGTCACATCCATCAAACTATTTCTGAACAATTTTTGCAGTGTGGCAAGGTGCATTGTCCTGCTGAAAGAGGCCAATGACTTCAGGAAATATTGTCGCCATGAAGGGGTGTACTTGGTCTGCAACAATATTCAGGTAGGTGGTATGTTTCAAAATAACATCCACATAATGGCAGGAGCATAAAATTGTCTCTTCTGGCTCTCCTTTTACACATATAAGATGCTGGTGCAATATTTTTTCTCAGGTAAGTGATGCACACACACCCGGGCATCCAAATGTTATCAGACCTGGGCACCTTCCTATATTGCTCCAAGGTCTAGTTTGATGCTCACCTGCCCATTGTAGCTGCTTTTGTCAGTGGAGAAGGGTCAGCACCCCATTTGCAGAAAGCTGTGATGCACTGTGTGTTCTGACACCTATGATAACCAGCATTAACTTTTTCAGCAGTTTGTGCTTCAATAGCTCTTCTTTTGGATCAGACCAGAGGGGCTAGCCTTTGCTGCCCAGGGCATCACTGAGCTATGAGCGTTCATGGTCCTGCTGCCAGTTCATCGAAAGCTGTCTTTCGATGAATCACTTTGCATAAGTACTAACAACTGCAACTTCAAGAAATGACTGTTACTTGCTGCCTAATATATTCACCCCTTGACAGGTACCAGTGTAACAAGATAATCAATGCTGCATGCATCATTGTTTCTGATCATTATATAGGATTTTGGAAAGAAACTCTTTATATAGAGTCTATATAAAAGTGACACAAAGGGATCTTTTGGAGTGATGTCATAGAAGAACCATTTTGGCTCTCTAAAGAACTTTTCAAAGGATGGTTCTCCAAAGAACCTTTCGGTAAATGGAATGTGAATGCAAGTGTGAGAAACCTGTGCATCTGTAAAAACCAAGACCCATTCAAGAGGGATTATAATTGTCTAAATGCAATAGCAATTATTAAAGTGTTGTATGAAATGGACAATACACTGTTACATACTGGATAGATTTACACATTGGAAGCCTTAAAGACTGTAAAAAAAACAGCAAAAGCCTTAAAGAACAGAAAGATCAATATCGCAATAATGAATAATGGGCACATGTCCTACATTTCTTTTAGTTACTGTGCCTTTAAAACTCATATATGTAAACTACCTTTGTTCTGATTGGCTATCCTGTACTGTTGGCCATCCTGTATAAGTTGAAAAAGCAGCCTGGGCTGAAACACTCCCAATTACTTCATGAATGGACAGAGCTTATATACAGAATAGACAGATACATTTTCTTGTTTTTTGGTGCATCACAAAACAAGTGCATTCAAAACAGGCTGTTTTTGGCAGCTCAGGTTCTGTAAATGAACTGGTACATTTGGAAACTTTCAACATGTAGCCCTGTCCTAAACCTAAAACTGTTAGTAACCTTAACCTCATCACAAACAATTCTGCACTTACAACCGTGAAAACATGTAGCTTTTGTTGGTCTTATTATTGTGGAGTTTTCTCTGACTTTCTGGAAATGTTTAAAAACATATATACACTCCCTTAAGACCAAACATGCTCTTCCAGTCTCATGACAGTATTTGTGTTTCCATCTAGTGTTGTACTTAACCACAAAAGTCACGTTGACATTTATTTGTGCCTCTGAGGTCTTCAACTTATAAAACTATTATTGATATCACACTGGGAGAGAACTACATCTTATGATGGATTAGGAAGAATATAAACACCATTGTGCTGAAACCTTTTTTATGAGAAAAAAACACCACATAATAAAATGGACTGTACCTACATTTATAACAAAACACTTTTCTTTTTGCTGTTGTTCCTTCTGACTACCCTTGATTTAACCATAGACATTGCAGATTAAAAGTCACTGACCTTGTTTGAAACTGACGAAGGATGAACACGTCCAGATGTTTATAATAAAGCTAAAGGCGAAACAGTGCCGCAGATTTTTGAAGCAGATAAACTCTGATCTCCACCATACTGCTTGACCTGAGGCAAGGCTTCTGATCAGCTGTGCATGAAATCTGTGCCAGAGATCTTCTGAGCACTCTTGAGAATCATTAAACTAAGTAAATTACACTAGGGTCTTCCAAACTGCAATTATGGTTCTTTAGGCCTTTTCTGGTCAAAAAAAATAAGACAGGTCAATAGTAACACCCACTGGCTATACTAACAATGTTATCATATGAGCTGTTTAATTTAACGTTGCTGTCCAGTTTCAATATGTGAATATTTCATGATGAAAAGACCAATAAAAAACTCTCAAATTACTTAAATAAAACCTGATTACATAAACTTACAATACAATTCAAGCAATACAAGCTCAGCTGGTGAATGTGAAGACAAAACACCATCCTGGTAAAAAATAGCAAAAAACATATCATATGTTATATGTCTTCATAAAAGCTTTTTATGAAAAGAATGAAGGAAAAATGCCAAAAATAAGAGGTAAGATGTGTACACTATCCAAAAAGAGTGATGGGGACAGTCAAGAACAGACATTCCTATCTGTCAACAAAGCACTGTTTAACTAAAACCACTAAAGATTAAAATGTTAAATATAAATTTAATATCATCAGCCAAGTGTTGGAATTTACATAGGCCCTTAAAAATGGCATTGGCCACAAAATGTTCCTGTTCGTCGGGCCCTGCTTTAAAGCACTGCATCAAATACAATTTTTCTTATTGATGATCACTCATCCTGAATAAACTTCACGCAGTTCATGGTGATATCGATAGAATGTTGGCAGGATGTCTTGTCAGAGATGTAAGTTACTTTTAGTTTCTTGTCCAATATTGGGCTTGTAATTTAACCACTAAACATTATTGGATACATGAGTATCCTGAGTTCCAGCTTGAACTGAGCAAAGACGATTCCTATCTCTTTCCTATTCTCTCTTTAAAACTGCAGCAGCTCTCACCAAGATTTCCACTTCATAAGCTCAGAACTGACAGTGCAGGAGAATAAACTTGAGGTGGTTGTCCTTACTGTGTGTAATTAGCGGAATAACTGCTCACTAAACAAGCAGTGATTGCTCTATCCTTGCTGAACATCGGCTGGCATTTTGCTAAGGGAAGCAACATATGTTGTGTCTAACGAAACCTCTCAATGTCTGTTGATGTCCATCATGATATTGGCCAATAAATGGATACTTAATGGATCACACGCAAGCTATACAGCTGTATGCAAAATTGTACTTTATGTTAATTTTTTTAGTAACACAGGGGATAGTAAATGTAACACTCTTCTGCATTTTGCACAGTTTTTACTTATTTGCTTATTGTTTTAATATATTGAGGAAAATGGAATGAAAAACGTGCCATGGCTTATGCACAGGCCACAGGCCATGATGGAATTTTTTTTCCCAACATGTTCAGTTTAGCACATATTGCACATTACTGTATTCTTTGTAGAGGATGTGTGCTTACTTCACTTAGATAATCAACAAAACAGGTCATTTAAGTAAATTTGTTTTGTTAAGGCCTAATATGCAAACATTATAATGCATTATAACCTAGTCTTGAATTAACACCTCTGGTCTCTAGTTGAATAAAGACCTAAAGACTTAATTGAACTGCTTGTCAAATCGGTGCTTTAATTTTTGCAGTGAATAGGGAAAATCTTTCTGACCTCCTAAATGGCTATGTGGGTTTAACAGTTAGAAGGTGATGGACCAAATAAATAACATCTGCAGGTTCTAACATTGCATCACTGCATTTGCAAGTGCACCTACATTTGTAATCATAAAAGTTACAATAAAAGCATCACCTCTGTCAATAGGACTTCAATTAAAAAGGGATAAAAAGCTGTGATGCTTCTGCAAATATCAGTAAAACTCAAGCCCTCCACAGATTCTTTGTGTTTCAGATAATGTATCTCAAAAATGTAACCCTTTGGCTACCAACTATTCTTTAGAAGACGTAGCTACTGCAGAGATCTGTTCCTATGCACCTTTTCTGGATTATCAGGGCCTTCTTATTACAGACTAAATAGATGGAGTGTAACACGTTAGGGTTGGGAAAAAAACTGTAGGAGGGTAAATGTTTAGCAGGAGGTTTCAAACCACAGATGTTAAAGGATATGGATCTCTGTTTTAGGGCTGCATGACAAAACCACAGCTGATTCCATGTGGAGTCGGAAAAAGTAATGATTACTGTATGCCTAAAGAGTACAGCATCTAGCTAAAACTGATCATTTGGCAACCCTGTTTAGCCTGCGCACATGTGAGGTCAGTAGTGAATGAGATTTTACAGTTTTTCCACAGAAGACTATTTGACTGTCATGTCAGATTTAGGTGACTGTGCGTATCAACTCCATTGTGTATACTGTTTTATACTCTTAGTGGAAAAGGTGTCTCAACAGAAAATGTTCTATGACTTATTCTTAGTAATAAGTCATAGAACATTTTATGTTGATACAGTAATATATAACATACAACGTTTTTTCATCAAACAGAAGAACAATTTCAAAGGCACATTACCTGCATTTACCTTGTGTTGTATTTTTTCCGCCTACAAGCTATCTGTGTGTTTATGCACCAAAAGCCAAGACCATTTTCCAGCCTCTCTTTATCTCTTCAACTTCAACAGCCTGTTTTGTGCCTTTAAGATATATATGCAAATTAGTTCTGTTCTGATTGGCTGTCCTGAATTGTGTCTCATTCAGAAAGCAGTCCATGCTGCAACTCTTTATAAGTTCAGCATGAATGGGCAAAGCTCGACTGCCGAAGGCTAGATAGGTTTTTGTGACACCCCAAAAAAGGATTAATTCAGAATGACTTGTTGTTGCACCTTAGCTTCAGTATGTGGACTGTATGTTTTTTCACACCTTGCATCTTTTAAATGAAAAATGTGAACCCAATTCTGTTTTACATTTTACAAGATATGGGCCCTTTAACCATGTGAAGAACCATTTCTGCATTCAATCGGCTTGTTTAAAAAAGCAAATAAATAAATAAACGAATGAATGAATGGATGGATGGATAGATACATTTCTATATAGATAGATAGATCAGCAGATCTCTCCTGGAGATTTCTCCTAACACGTACAAAATGTTGTGTTCTCGTCGTGTCCTGTCTTTTCTCTCACACAGATAAACACATCCGAACACGCCACAACCCGGTACAGAACCAGCACACCCTCACACAGAACGAATAAAGGCCTGAAGAAAGAGATCAGGGTGAATTCAGTCTGAATAAACGCCCCGTTTTCCCTCTGACTGGTTTCCTCTGATCTCGCTGCAGTGCTGCAGTTGGGAGGATCTTTAAAAAGCGTCATTTCTAATAACTGATTCCGGTACACAGTCAGTCTTCACACACACACACACACGGCATCATAATCACTTGTCTCTTTCTTTTGCTGCATCTTTTCTCCCCGTTTTTGCTCCTAAAGCGAATTAAAATCCCTTCAAAATTCTCCGCCCTGCTGTTTCATATACACTTAACCATATAAAACGATTTTTTATGACATGATACCCTTTAAATTAAAAAAAATATTTTTTATTTATTATTGTAGTCGTCCAGATTGTTCAGTAAAGAAAAACAATCTAGAAGTAAATAGTATTAATAAAATTACTAATGTTATTTAAAATGTTTTTTAAACCAGCGTTTTGTACCATTTGCATTTGTAAACATTTGTCTGATCAGATTTTGTGTATATGAGTTTTATCATGATTTTCTTCTCGTCCTTGTGTGTGTGTGTGTGTGTAAGAGAGAGAGAGAGAGAGAGAGAGAGAGAGAGAGAGAGGGAGCTGTTCACAGTCCTGAAGCTCATTAAATCTTAGCTAGTCTAGAGAGGAACATTAGACTGTCATTTTTTTACTGTTGATGATTTGTAATATTTTTAAGATCAATAATAATATCTAAATAAAAAATAATAACAATTATTAAACTATTTCCCTGTGTGCACCGTGTTGATGAGCTACATATGGGCCTGAAAGAAAGCTCTGTTGACTTTATCGTTTATTTCCATTTATTTATTTATTCAGATAAATTTTCCTGTGAGGAGTGTTGTGAAGGTTAAAGTGGACTCCTAGGTTCAGGTTTTTTTTTCTGGTTCCCCTCCGGGCCATTCGTCAAGCGCTGTCCAAAACCAAGCGAGGCATGGAAATGAATTTGCTCGTTCACATACGGCTCCTCTCGCACACACACACACACACACACACTGAGCTTAATGAGCACACAGCGCCAAACGCAGAGGCGACACTGCGCCTGTTTAACTCCCTGCAGCCCGCCGGACCCTCCAGATCTCACTGAGGACCCCCTTCACCGAGCTCTGAGTCCAGTCTGAATCTGTGAGTCAGTCTGGTTCAGCACTGTGGGACTGTCTTTTTGCTCGTGCGTGTAAAAAAAGACCCGGAGCTGCAATGTGTGATGATACACGCCTGAAACAGTCACAAAGAGGAACGCCAAAAACACCCGGGAATAAGAGATAGTCTCAGGACAAACCCACTGGTTGAAAACTCATTAAACAGGTTTGAAAAAAATAAAATACAACAAAAAGTCAAACGATGATGGTACTACTACTACTACTACTACAGCTACTACTACTACTACTACTACTAGTACTTCTACTACCAATAATAATAATAATAATAATAATAATAATAATAATAATAAGGAACACTGACAATCCTACCAACATTTTTTGTGCGTATGATATTGCCAGGGCAGCCGTTCTGCCAAATTAGCCAAAAACCCCTGTCCGCACCTCTGCAGCTTTAGAGAGTACATCCTGGCGCTCTTCTCGTGAATCAGGTAAGATTTCTCTGAATTCGCCGGCGCGTCCATCTCCTCGTTCTCCAGCTCCGGTCTGGTGGAGTTCAGTGAGCAAAAAAATGAACAATAAATAAATCAACTAAATTAATAAAGCGGATAGAAGGAAATTTGCAAGATAGGCGTTTTATATCAGAAAATCGTCCGGTCCATCCTTCCGAGGAGAGATAAAACAGGTCCCTTCATCTCAGTTAGAGAGAAATAAGGAGGGAGGGGGGTGGTCCTGAAGACGCTAACACTTCGATCTGCTCCTGCTGGGTTACACTATAACCACACACACACACACACACACACACACACACACACACACACACACACATACACTCACACACACGCGCACATAGTTGGGTTAGACTAGCCACACACAGACACACACACACATACACACACTGTAGAACAGCCTGACACAGTGACACTGAAAACGAGCAGTAAACTACAGCGCTCCCTCAGTGTGGGCTGGCTGAAGGGTCTTCAATTCAACTCCAGACTTTAAAGGGGAATTATAATTGGTCAATATTTCTGCATGATTAAATGGATCGAATGTTAACAAAGTCCTTCCGAGTGATTTGATGTGAAATGCTCTGTTCTAGCGAAGGGTACAAAGTCGGAACTGTTCAAAGTAGTGGTAATGGGAACTGGACGTCTGGAGTGACTCTAAGAGCTCCATCACAGGACATCTGGACACAGAACACTTACCAGTGTCTGCTTGCTGTCTCAGGTACCGATTTATGAGGAAATTTTAATCCAGTCATGGCACAGAGGCGCATGAAGGCAAAAACAGCCACAAAAGAAAACGGCCTTCTCCAGATTTGTCATTATTTTATCGACTTCAACATTTAACATGTTGGTATTTAAAACGTGCAAATTTGGATTTAAATGTAGGTGGTTTTAGATAGTAAATAAAAAGCTATATCATGTTATATTGAATCATTATATATTATATTATATTATATTATATTATATTATATGTAGACTCCTGGTTCCTATCAGCATCACTGTGACAAAATCTGAGCAGGTCAGTTTCTCACTAACGAAGCATTTCACATCAGAACACTCTGAACGACTTTACTTACAGGTCGAAAATTTTATTATACGTACATTTCTAGTCACTGGTATTTCTTTACCTTTTTAATGGAGATGATTTTCTCCTGACTCTTCAACAGATAAAACCTGTATCTGAACCTTGAAATCTGTGATACGAAATCTGTGATACGTTTCTCAGATTAAAAAACAGCCAGAGTCTTAAATCGCATACTGTTTTCAAACACGTTATTATATCACATTAAAGATCAACTGTGATGTGATTTAAGCTACTGTTTAATACAGTAATTTTCAATGTTGGACGCAAAAATACCAAATATTTTTAGCTGCGTACCAACCCGCAAACTTTTGTACTTCACACACGACACTACATGCATTTCTACTGGTTGTGTGCTGTCTTTGCACACTATTTAGTGTGGTAGTAGACAGATAATATATCTGTTGCTAATAAATGATCTATTCCTAAGACATTATTTAAAAAACGCTGCTTGTAAAAATATAGAACCAAATCGATTTCACTGAATGAAGCGCAGTAAACGGAGCCTCATACTGAGAAAGGGAATGCGGTACGGCGTACTGTGTTTATACACTATATGAACAAAAGTACTGGGACACCTAACTATTACACCAACAGGGAATTTAAAGACATTGCATTCAAATAAATAGACTTTAGTTGGTCCACCCTTTGTATAGCTAGAGGAGCTTCCACACTTCTTAAAAGGCTTTCAACAAGATTTTGGAGTGTTTCTGTAAGAATTTGTGCCTGTTCATTCTGTAGAGCATTTATGAGGTCAGAAACTGATGTTGGACGAGAATGCCTGGTTCACAATCTCTGCTCCAGTTCATCCCAAACATGTTGGGTGGGGTTGAGGTCAGAGGCCTGTACGAAGCGCGTGTAACTAACTCTGACTTAACTCGAAGGATAGGCCTACTTCTAAGTAAGTAAGGTTAACAGTCTTGTCGAGTCTTGTCGTGTCAAGTCATTAAATTGCGAACTCGCGTTTGACTAATCGAGGTTGTCCCAGGTGGCGTTAATCGGTACTACGACGCCAGATAAAACTGATTTGTTGAGTCAGAGTTAACTTATGTGCAGAGTGCGTTCAGCAGCGAAAGTCAAATCATGGCGTGATCACCGTACTTCACGGAGGAAAAATGTGTGATCATCATGCAAGGCTACGAAGAGCACAAATCAGTGCTGTAAAGCAAGTCTAACACCACAGCAGCCAGCAAAGGCACGCAGGCTTGTTGGCAATTTATTGCTGACCGAGTAAATGCGTAAGTACATGTGCATTGTCTTATGTTCTTAGTTGAGAATTATTCATTAGACTATTTAAATATTGTCTGAAAATTAACAAAATGCTTTAAATAGACGTAGAGGTACATAGATGCGTCACATGTCAGAAGTGGGCCTTTTAAATAATTTAATAGCCAACCCCTAAAGTGCAATTACTGGGAGGTTACTTAGTATGTAATCCTGTGTTAACAATAACTGTATTAACATTTCAGATGCAATAGCAATGGGAAGCGTACTTGGCTGCAAATAACAATGTAATACAGAAACATCATTTCAAGTAGTAGGCTCATGTATTAATAGATAATGCATTCATATGTCTACTCATTATGAGAGATGTAGTGTGTCTAGGCTCCAGTTAACAGCTTGTTTCTATGTTTTACAGTCAATAAGAAAAAGGTTGGTAAAAAGGATATGGGGTGTCATTTGTAAAAACAGTTTCACAAATTTAGAGGTGTCATTTTTTCATCACTTAGAGCAATGTTCACACAATTTTCACAGAGCTAAATGTGTTTTAAAAAACAGTGTTACCTTTTGGTACATTTTCTTGCTGCATAAATGTTAACTGTTAAATTTAAATGTTAAATCTATATCTAAATGTTAAATCTAAATGTAAATGTTAAATCTAAACGTAAATGTTAAATCGAAATGTTAAATCTAAATCTAAATGTTGCACTTTTACAAATGGCAAGATATATGCTAATTTTCCCCTGATTACAATTGGCTGTTACTTAGCAGGGGGCCGGACTGCATGCTGTGATATCCCCTCACCAACATGGAGGATTTGCCTTAAATGATCTTAAATATGAATGTTAAATATGAAAAATATGTCTCGCACTCTAAATGTGAAACTTCACAGTTAGATAGGGCTCAGTGACACCTTTCCAACGACCCCTCATTTGCCATAATAGCCCCCAGCTATCAATGTGTGCATTACTGAATTTTCACTCTCCATTTGGAGGAATGGGAGCAAATAAATAAAGACAGGACAAAGTTTCAATGTGTTCATAGTCTGTATCTTTTTTTTAATAAATGAAAAACTGCTGTGTTATGGCCTCTCTCACAGCACACCCTGTGCGGTGGTTGAGGGTCAAAGGGTCAACAATACAGGCATTAAGACTGGGGTCTTTTCCCTTCTGATGGTGGCAATGTTGTGTAGAACCACACATGCTGACACCACCTGACATGCCCTCTCTGGCTTCACACCCAGCCCCTTCAAGAACCTGCCCTTCGTGTTGACATGAGCTGGTGATCACATGTCATCTAAGGATTGAAAGTCATTAGCTCATTCTGCTATTGTGACAAAGTCATGTTCCTATAAAGCAATCATGAATAAAAGTTGTGCCACAGTGTTAAACAAGAACATAATTTACATCAGGGCAAACCAGTAGCCTATGTACAGTGAGAAAACGAGCGAAAACGTGTCAGACAAAGGGGGAAGAAATGTGAGATGCCCTTTAGCTAGTACATTAACATCATAACCAATATGGATCAAGGATGAGGCTAACAAAATACAAATCAACACCTTATGTGAAGGTGAACTTAATGTAGGACATCATGTAGTCCATAGCCCAAATATCAAATCAATTAAGATATGATGAAAGATACCTGTACATTGATTTCCTTTTCACATAATTGCACTCATGCTTTCACAGGGGTGCCTGATAGGCATGTGTGTGCAATACAATTGCCCTTGGAAATCATGTGGGAAATTGTGTTCAGTTTAAGCCTCACTTCGCCTATGCAAATAGACTATTTTACAATAAAAATAATATGAAACAATTTAATTAAAATTACAATACAGATTCTGTCGGTCTCTAAAAGCCCTGGAGAGAGCCCTCACAATTCAGACGCCGAGGTCCAGCTGATCTTCCAGGCACGCCATTGGCTGCGGAGAAGTGACGTGTGGAGGGGAGAGGCTTGTGGAGGGGAGGGGCTTAAGCTAAATCGCGACTTAAGTAAGAACATATCCTCGGGGTTATTTAATGAAACAGGATTAAGGGAAAGTCTTGCTTACTTCGAAAAGTCTTAATTAGTTAAGTGGAAGTTCCGTTCCGTTTAAATGAATCCCTGCTGTGTTACCATGGTAACTTACACTGGCGAACATGTCTGCTTCTGACCAGAGCTGTCGAAACGTAGTGTTTGCTATATAGGGGAGTTAACTAGTGAACAAGGGGAGGCGACGTTTAGCTAATTTCGGACACTCGGGATGTTATGTAACTGTCGCATAAACATGTGGACCTATGACACGGCTATGTTGCATTCAGGATGATAAGTATTTGAACAAACTTAATATTTCTATACCATTCATTATATCGATCTCTACTTGTGTTAACTGTAATAAACGGCAACGTTTAAAAACTGCGCATATCTATTTTTTTCTGCAACACTGGAGTAGCCTACTAACATGATGCGGATTGCAGCATTTATTATGCCAACAGTATACATTTTAATGCACATAAATTGTGGCTATACAAGTTACTCCTGTCCATTAACAAAAACTATATATAAAACAATTTAACCGAAGGTTTTTATACTGTGGTTATCTCGCATGCAAGTTTTTTCCTCTAAAGCTATGGGTCCAATCAAGCATTATTTTTTATAATACTTGTCAATATACTGCTGCTGAGACAGAGGAGAAGACGTAATACCATCAGGGCGAGGGGTCTGAGACGTATTTTGCTCATCAGACGTGATCAAATGTGTATTAGGGCGATCAGATTTGAGCTTGTGAGAAAGAGGACACTTTAGCGCGTGTTTGTGGTTGGGGGGCGGTGCTGTCCAATTATTTTTTTTAAGGTGAAGACGAACAATCAATGACGGTAGGCTGAGAACGCGCAGGCAGATATCAGGGCGATATTCGAAGCCCAAAACTGCTACCTAGTTAGTGCACTAACTAGTGGGTGAAATTGACAATTGGAATTTCGAACAAAACTACAAAATGGCTGATTCACTACATAGTGAACGAATGCTCCTTTTGTACACAGCTCAGATTAATATTCTCACTTAGTTAAGTTTTGTCACAAAGAATGTCGGACGTGTGGAAACGGACTCCCGAGAGATCGTTCCGTCATGCGAATTCCAGCGCTATCACTACTCATTAAAAAAAAAAAACGTCTCAGCATTTTCATTGTATTAAAATATTAAATATTTATAGTATTGCAAATGTCAATCAATAAATGCAACAAATGAAATCAGAAATATAAATATATACTAATAAGAACATAAAGTATAAAACGCTTTATTTAAAATATAATAACTAATATCATTAGTTAAGATAATTAAGGTCAGGCCTATTTAAAAAGCACTGAGGGAGACCAACACCTGCCTGGAGAGTTAGCAGAAAGAAGGAGGACAAAAGTATGGCCTGTCCATTTATAGAAGACCCTGTGGAGGAGGGTGCGCGAATAATTCAAAGGGCATTCAGACCACCAGTTCCAAGGGTCTTTAGGGACAGAATAAACTCTCTTGCCTTTTCAGATGACTATCTGTGGGAGAGATATCAGTTCAGCAGACCAAGCTATGTGTCCTGCTTGAACCACACCTCAGCAAATCCACACGGCGCAGCCAAGCCCTGACCACAGTGCAGTCTCTCGGTATTGCACTGCGGCTCTTTGCCAGTGGGACATACAGTTGGTGATGCTGAGCTTCTGGGAAAAGCAATAGTATGCCATGAAATAAGAAGGGTATACCTTACTTTAAGGCAATTTATACAGAACAATGAATGCTCTGTTAGGCAAAGTGTGCTGTATCACGGAATCCACTGTCTGTATTTGGTGACAGGGGTTATGCCTGCCATACCTTTTAACCCTTTACCCAGAACCTCAAACTGAGGCAGAGAAGGCATTTAACAATGCCCACAGCCGAACAAGGGCACAAATCGAGATGACCTTTGGCCAAAAGTCGAGGTTTGAAATTCATGCACACCACATTTCTTTTAGACCAACTTTTTAGACCTCAGAGTAAGGCCAGATCATGCATGCAATATTGTGGTTGCCTGTGCAGTCCTACACAACATTGCACGCATACGCCGGGAGAGACGGCCTACATTGACAGTGGAGGAGCAGTGGGAGCACATTCCTGCTCCTGAAGAGGGAATAGATGGAAGGAGTATGAGGAACTTTTATAGAGACACCTGTTTCACATAACCACTGGTTATGGTCATGCCTCCACCGTTCTAAATTTTGAAAAATCTTAAAAGCTTTCTTTTTTAAAGGGTATGTATATCCTGTGACAAGGGATAATGGGTCATAAAGAAGCTTAGTATGTTGCTGGTAATAATAAGTAGCAGTTACTCACTTCACTCCAAGCTGAAGGGGACCGTGGTGTGGTTAAATCCTGCAGTAAAGTATATTGTTAATAAATTCTTCAGACTGCAAACACACCCAAAGCATTTCATATGTGGTCGTACCACTGGCACATCAGTGTCTGCTGACATGGCTTCCTCATCAACAGCCCTAGATGTACTGAGGCCATCAAAATCAAACTGCAAAATGAGGAATAGTAAAGTTGTTGAAGAAACAGAAAATTGCACGACACTATCCTTTATTTAAAACAAAATACATTACATACTTACACATGGGTCAAGAGTGTTATGGACTGATGGCCGTGGGATCAGTCAGAAATATTCCTTCTATTCCTTCTATTTCTATGAGGCCGTCCTTTATTGAAGGTCAGTGCCAGGTCCTCTGCTTGTCTGAGGTCCTCACGTGGAGACCCCCACCAGTAGCAGTGGCCTGGCTCATTTTCTTAGTGGCTACAATTACATTTATGAATTTTGTAAACTATTGTGATCAAACTG
>JBBJLS010087643.1:0-23016 GCA_037577275.1 Bryconaethiops microstoma
AGAGACCTCTAAAGGTGTGCTCTGGTAACTGGCACCAAGACGTTAGAAGTCCTGAGTGACAGGATTAAAGGTTCCCCAGCAGTACATTGCCCAGAGCATCACACTGCCTCGGCCAGCTTGCCTTCCTCCCATATCACACATACCTGGCCATCCACATGATGTAAAAGAAAACATACTTCATCAGACCACTCTACCTTATTCCATTGTTCCCTGGTCCATTTCTGATGGTCCCGTGCCCATTGTAGGTGCCTTCCGCAATAGCCAGGGTCTTCATTTGCATTTCTATGACAGCCAGCATGAACTATTTCAGCAATTACAGCAGACAGGCTAGCCTTCACTTCCCATGCACATCAGTGAGCCTTGGGTGGCCATGATCCTGTTGCCATTTCACCAGGTGTCCGTCTATAGACCACGTAACTAACCACTGCATACTGGGAACACGCCACAAGACCTGCTGTTTCGACGATGCTCTGGCTTTGATGTCTAGCTATTTCTAATCTCACAGCTTTACCCTTGTCAAATCCTTACACTTGCCCATTTTTTCTGCTTCCAACACAACTGCCCAGTATATCCCACTGCTTGACAGGTGCCACTGTAATAAAACGGTCAATATTATTTCATTTATCCGTGGTTTAAATGCTGATGTAAAAAAAAAAATTTCTCTCTCTATTGTTGACTTTCTGGTGGGCCAAATCAAATGACTTCACTTTCTCTGGTCTAGCATAATAAAATCAAATCCGGTTTTGCATTGAAAAAGCATTCAATAGTGATTATAAACTTTTGAGCAGTAGTGTATTTCATTGCAGTTTCTATTACAGGGCTGTGTGGTCCAGAGAGATAATGACGTACAATGTAAACAACCCACACACTTGGTTACGGGAAACTTTTTTAATATACCTTGTCTATATATTTATATATGATTCTGGTCTGCAACCAAAAAAGCAGACAAGGCCTAATTTCCTTCCCTCATTAATAAGCATATCAGACCTGCCCCACTCCATTACACAGGGAGGCCAGGAAACTGTATTGACTTTGGCTGCCATTGAGGAGACTAGGGTGGATGTGATATGGTAATAAAATCAGAGGCCGAGTAATATTTTTCTATTAAAAGTGGACATCTTAACCCAATGTGGGCCCATCTGGCATTTTTCTGATTTGCCCAGAGTGCCGCAAATCTCTCTCAATCCCATCCATTCTCTGGTCCTCATAGACCTGAGGACCTGCTACAGTTTAGCTGTGCAGCTGACTGAAATGAAATATGAATGAGTCTGGAATGCAGGGGTCTCCAGTAGCGCTTGACTTGCTCCAATTTAATTCCAGTATTTTGCTCCCTCTCTCTCACTCTCTTGCTCTCGTTCTCTCATTCTTTTGCTCTTTCTCCGGCTCTGTCTTTCATCCTCTCTCATTCTCTCTCTCTCTCTTGCTCTCTCTCTTTCATCCCCTTATTCTCTCTCTCATATTCTCTCTCTCGCCCGCTCTTTCATTCTTTTGCTCTTTTGCTTGCTCTCTCTCTCTCTCATCATCTCTCATTTTCTATCTCTCTCTCTCTCGCTCCCTCCCATCCCCTTATTCTCTCTCTCTCTCACTCGCTCGCTCTCTCCCATTCCCTTATTCTCTCTCTCTCTCTCTCTCTCTCTCGCTCTCTCCCATCCACTTATTCTCTCTCTCTCTCTCCCTCCCATCTCCTCATTCTCTCTTTTATTCTCTCCTTTTGATTCTGTCCCTCTTTCATTTTCTCTCGTATCCTCTTGCATTTTCTCCCTCTCTCTCTCTCTCTCTCTCTCTCTCTCTCTCTCTCTCTCTCTCTCTCAGTCTTTCATTTTTTTGCTCTTTTGCTTGCTCTCTTTATCATCCTGTCTATTTCTGATCCCCTCATTCTCTCTCTCTTATTCTTTCTCTCATCCTCTCTCATTCTCTCTCGCTCTTATTCTCTCTCTCTCTCTCTCTATTCCTCTCTCTCTCCCTCCCTCTCTTAATTTATTTAATAAATTAAGTATTAAAAACTGGAAAGTATTAAAAACTGGAAAGGTTACTTATGAAGACAAGCATAATTGTTTTATGGGCTACTGAATATTGAGGGTGTGTTTAGTCATTTCTATGCTATGACATGAGCTATTTCCACATCTACAGAGAAAACTGACAAAAAGAACAGGTTAACGCCCATTTGTTGATGCCGTAAATAGTATATCATCTATAGTCAACTGCTAGCTCTGTCAGGGTTTGATTAATTTGGGTTATATCTAACAGATCTTTGCCACTTGAAGCCTATGGACCAGTTTCCCAGATCCAGATTAGGGCTAGGCCTGGACTAGAATTGGTGTTCAATGGAGAATCACTATTAGCCCTGGAAATTCTAAGAAAGAAAAAAAACCTTTTGGGGAATGTTGTAATTGGGATGGTACCCTCAAGGTTATGTGTTCCGTACCCTTAGTCAGGGAATTTAATTGTATTGTATTTTATTACTGTTTAATTTCTTAAGCTGCATTGACTTTGCCTTAAGTGTAGGAGCTATTTGAACAAGAAAAAAATGCACATTCCCCTGAGAAACTGAATATCATGTACCTTTGAAACTTTGAAATGTAAAAGTATCTTTTACATTTCAAAATTTCTTTTGTAGTATATTTTTCTGGCAAAGTTACGTTGATATTGCCGTTTTGCTTTGTGAGTATGTACATCTACTTAAATAACTGTATATTTGGTTACATATCTGGCGTAGAACAAACATAAAGGATAGTGTTTCTCCATGCCCAGAATAAAGTTTCTTAAATGACTCTTGGCTCGGCAAAAAGCCTTTTGCCATTCTCTGCCCTTTACAATATGTTCAGGTTTGTTAAACTTAGTATTGATTCTCTGTACTTGCACATCTCATTTATTAAACTGTCCAGTAAAAGGGTCTTTAGAGAAGTGGGCCTTCTATTGTGTCACTTTGAAGAAACATTTTTCGGCACTCGTATTGTATGTGTGAACAAGTCTGATCAGAGTTCATCAGATTCAAATTATAAAAAGTTTGGAAACACAAAGTGGTCTAGATTGTTGTGTGTCTACACTTTCAACTGAGTTTCTCAGCTTGTTTTAGTGAGCTATGAGTTAAAAATAATACAATAAATGTATGAAGGCACTTCAGGGTGTATACGCCATGGTGGACCTATAGGTGGACTAAAATAATTAGAACTTGGAGGGAAAGTCTGTTGCCTTTTTTTTTTGCATTATTATTATTATTAGTAGTAGTAGTAGTAGTAGTAGTAGTAGTATTTTATTTATTTATTTATTTTTATTATTATTATTATTATATGTTAGTGGCATTTAATGAACATGTACATTGCATGTGTTATCCAGATCTAAGGATGTGACTTTCTCATCCTTCAGGACATTTTCAACACTTTTGGACAAAAGATCCATTTGCAAGTGGATTCAATTTCCTGTCACATATTGTCTTCCTCTGTGCTGCAGATACGATGCCCTGAAGAAATATAACCAATAGGTCAGTATCTCACCAGATACTTGTAAAGGAGCAGGAAAAACCTGCAGTAAACAAACACTTACTCCCAGTAGTGTGAGGTCTGACAGAGCTGCTGGTTCAAAAGCTTTCAGGATTGCTGAGAAGCAAGTTCAAATCAGATGCAGCATTCTGTTTAGTGAAAACTCGATTCAAAAATAATGTCATAACTGGAGATACACATGCTTCCTTTTCTGAACATCAGTAGACTAATACACTTTTAATGTACAACAAAACTTCACTCCCCTTCCCACTCCTGTTACCATCTCTGCATATGCTCTTTTTCTGCTTGCAGGATGTTTGCTTGTCTCTCAACATCCCAAGTTCCTCATCTAGAAGTGCTCTGTTGATCCAGCCTCTATTCTTGCGACCTCATTGATGGACTTCTAACGTTAGATATGGTTTATCTCATAGACTTTGCTCTCTGATACCTGTTTAGTAATCTGATTTTTTGTTTTCAATTCCAGTGTGCATATTACCACTAACTACCACTTCTAATGATGGCCAGTAGAGTTTTTTCTCTACTGTCTAGATTGGAACCTGATAAAATTTCAGTCACGTGCAATCCATCACACTTTGTTCTCATGCATTTACAGCTTATCAGATTAAAAAGCAATTACTGTGTGGTGAGCAATATGCAAATCACCAAATACTCACCTGTGTTGCTCCTTGTTTTTCTGTTTTATTCAAAAAGGAAGCACGACGTTGCACAACACTGTTCATTCCCTCACGCTGGTAGTCAATACTTACAAGAATACAAGAGGAGCTCCTGATCTGGTGGTTGGGGAGCTTCCCCTGTAATCGGAAGGTCATGGGTTGGAATCCCAGGACAGCTAGTGGCACCACTGAGGTTCCCTTGAGCAAGGTACCCACTGTTTCACTTGGTAAATGGGTTACATGCAGAGGACTCAAGCAATTTTCTCTGGGATCAATGTTGTTTAAAAAAATTAAATGAATAAATAACTTGGGTTCAAATGCAGTGCATTGTATTTAGAGGGTGAGTATCAATGAGGCAAAATAAAGGTCAATAAACGTACGAAAGCTCTTTGAAGTGGCCGCAGTCCTGGGGCATTCTCTTCCTCATAAACAGAACAGCAGGGGTCATAGGAGTATGGGTAAGGGTTTTTGACGGTAATGGGTATGGATGCATTTACACTAGTGTAAAAAATGGCTAAAATCTCAGACCACCTCCTGAAGTGGTTTGCGTGGTTTTAAATGTGTTTGGTGACTTTACACCTGGATTTAGGTGGGGATCACCCCTATCCAGATATTATCCTGATACTCAATAAGCAGGGAATGACCAGGTGTAAAGGCTTGACCAGGTGGAAGCCTTTTAGCCTTGGCTCCTCTTCATGCTGTTAGGGAGCTTTTCCTGGCACAGTAACCTCGGTTTGCTCATTCAAAGCAACACACTGAAAATTCTGCCAAAGCTCTGCACATATACAGACCCTAAGGATTACTGGGCAGTAGCATTTTTTCCACTTTTGCATAGCAGTAACTGGTATCAAACAGGAAACGTAGTGCTATGGAAAGTCAGCGAGAACGTTATACAAGTATCTAGAGATACATTGTGTAACTACCTCATTTTATAGAAAGAGAACATTTGCGTAGAAATGCAAAAGTAATGCCTAACCCCACCTCTACGTCTAACCTTAACCACTAAAAGAAATCAGCATAACTCTGCAATTGGGTCATTTTATAATGAAAATTGTGTTATTATAAGAAAGGATATTTAGGGGTTTTTTTGGTTTTTTTTTAGTAGAAATGCTCAATTAAACTAACTATAAGCATCACAGTCAAAATAAACCGGTAAATTCACAGTAGATCACCTCTGACAGAACAAAATTGCCCAGTAATCCACAGAATCGTGTGCTTGTGCACACCAGGAGTTCGTGTTGTCTCATTAGGGTTATAAAAAATCTTTGTGGCTGATTTATAGTAAGAAATATGCAAAAACATATATTATTTCTGTTGAGCCGGTATTACTGCACAATTATTTCATTAAAGACTTGATTTTCAACGAAGTTCTTTCCTCGAGTGAGCTCTATTAACCTTTTGGGAAAATGGATAGAAAATTCCATCTGTTTTCTACTCTTGGTGGGCTTTTTGACCTCCATCCACAGGGCGCAGGTTTGCTTGGGTTTGGATGCTGCACAATGTAATGCTTTTGGGAATAGGGGTAGGGAAACACGACAATGTGATATTTTAGGTTCTTGTTTTATATATTGTGACATTTGGAATAAAGGAGTAAACATATACCCAGTTTAGTTTTCCACTCATTACCACTGAGGATAGGGGTGTCCAGCCTTATGTGCAATGAGCCTTATGTGCAATGGGCTGTGGGTTTTTATACCAAACAAGCAGGACCTCACCTGATTCCATTTGTTTATTCACTTGGCTTGAATCATCGATCATGTGAGCTCTTGCCTTGCTGTCATAAAACCTGTAGCCACACCGGCCCTGTGAGGATAAGTGTCTCCTGGCCTCCCAGTCCATAGTCCCCTGCCAGTGGATTCCCAATCTCCTGACCCCCAAATAAAGATACCCTAGCGTCATGAACTGCCATTTAGTCACATGATGGCAGCTGCCCAGGACATGGCTGCTTTCCAACCAAGGTTACAGTTTCCTGTTAATTCATTGTCTCAGTTTCCTGTTCTGCCATTTTCTCAGTTTCATGTCCAGTCATTGTCTCAGTCCCCTGGTGCTTGGTGTAGTTTGATGTCCCTGTTCTGGTATCCGCCCCTGTGTCTGCCACAGATATTGTATTGGTATCTGTGCCAGTGCCCCACATTTTGTTAGTCCCTCTTACAGTCACTGTCTCTGTTGTTGTGTTGGTTGTAGTCATTTTTCCTGCCCTACTTCATTTGCCAAAGCAGTCTTGTGTCCAGCCCTGTCCTGTTCAGCTCAGTGCCCCATCTTTTGTCTCCCCCTCTGTCCACGCTCACACCCAGTTGTTTGCTCATTTCCCCGTCCAACGTCCGAGTCCTGTCTTTTGTCCAGTCTTCTGTCCAGTTCCCCTTCCAGCCCTGTGCCCAGTCCTGTGTCAAGACTGCTGTTCAGTTCCCATCCCAGTCTCCTGCCTTGTCTCAGCTTTTTGTCTCCTCTCTGTTTTTGGTCCTGTCCCTGTCTCTTGTCTTGCCTCAGTCTCCTGTCAAAGGCATCCCCTCTTTGCTGACTACTAAGGTGGGTTTCTATTCATGTTCCAGCAGTTGTGCTCGTAAAGAGGGGGTTCTGTAATGTTCTCCTGTCTTTTCTCTGTGTCCATGTCTTTGTTTACCCTTCCCATGTGTCTGTGTTTCCATGTGAGTTATTATTTTGGTCTTAGCCCCAACTAAACCCGGTCTACTTGTCATCCTGTTCACCCATGCCTTGTTCTCGTGTCCGCCCTGTTTTCCTTTGTCTAGTTAGTATATATACCCCTGTATTTCATTCTGTGTTTGTCGATTCTCTGTTCTCATGTTACAGAGGTAACTTATGTATGAGTCTTTCACAGGAATGCCTATTAATGTGTTTGTCTGGGCAGAGGGGTAAACAAAAGTCCTGGGTCCTACACTACAGGACATCTGATGAATAGCGTACACAAAAGTCATTTCTAAACTACTTGTCCACATGGTCCAATTATTTATTTAACATTTATTGAAATAAGATAATGTGGAAATGGTTGCGAAAGAATTTTTAGTTTGCAGTTGGTGTGGTGTAGCTGGTAACAACTCCGCAGATCACGGCTTGATTCTCCCCTGCAGGAAAGAAGTAAGACGCCATTCACACCTGGTCATTTTTTGTGTGTCTTAAGTATCATGATTATATCCGAATTGGACTTATCCAGGTTAAAATGCAGATGTAAACGTGAGATGGTTACACCAATGTAAATGCAGCTGGTTTGCATATTATACACCTCATTTAGTAAGTATAAGCAACATGCATTTACATGTGGTTAAAATCTTATCACTTATACACAATCGACATACTGGTCACAACCAAGTATAAACAGGTCTAAAGGTCCTCATGCAAAACTCCTAATGCTGCATTAGTTGCCTCTGTAACATGATTAGACCTTCATTCTGGATCAGAGTGTCTGCAATAAGTTATTAAATATTATTTGGACTTTGTTTTCCAAGTTCAAGATTTTACTGGCAAGTCGGATGAGCTAAATTGGTTGAATAAATGAACCCCGTTAAGCATGACTACAAAAGTAGCTGTGAAAGCTGTGAATCAAGCAAACTCAGAAATCTTGCCTTGTGTTGATATTGAATGCTCTCAACCATTTCTTTTTCAATAATGTATCAAAGAGGATGTATAATGCAGCCCTAATATGCTATATACAGTAGAGCCCGGTCTGAAAGCATCCAATTATACACTTCTTGATAAAGCCGCACTTGATGGCTTGAACCCTTGCTGACTTCATTAGAGAATTCCATACTCCACCAAGCACAGATGCAATTCTGTTATCTGCACCACATAAATGAATCTAATCTAAAGACAGAGCAGACAGATGGTCATGAAAGCTGACAAATACCAAACATGATACTGGACTGATCAGACTGTAAGTTATACTGATCAGAAAGTAAGTTGATGTATTGACACAAGTGTACGGTCTGGCCCCAGGGGAAATTATAAATATATGTATATCTTAGTGCAAATATACAGTGTGTTAGTCTGTGAGTTTATACAGAGCATAGGGGCCAGAGATAAAACTCTGGCAACCTCAGGCAGTTCTGTCCCTGCACCAGCCCTTTCAGGAAATAAACAGTATATGCATCTATACAAGGTGGCCTGTGGGAGAATTTAAAGGTGAATTCCATCATTTTTTTATCATTATTTTTTGATAAACTTATTTTAAGGCAGAGTAGTCTCCTTTAAAAATGTTTTTTACTACTTTTTAGTTTTCCATAATCAAAATTACACAACTTGCTTGGAAGCTTGAAATAACCCAAAGTTTAACAGTATCTGCACTATTCAGGCTGAGGGGCAATTTGGCGCAAAGCAGTCTTTAGTATTCTCAACCAGCTGCTGATACTCCGGAAACATTTGGAATCCTGAAGTAAGACTAACCACTGCTACAATATGCTTGTAACATTTAACAGACCTTTAATACAGTCCCCCTTATCACACCCCTTGATTACAAAGTTCCAATAATTTTTTTTCCCTACGTAATTGAAGTACTTTAGCAGTATTTATCAGTGTTGAATGAATGCATAGTCACGTTCACATACCTTCATAAGGTTAGTGAACTGAGCTTATTTGTAGATTTTACGTAGCAATATTTTGTCAGTTTGAATGCCTCATCATTCACAGGACACAGTGGCAGGAAGGTTGTACTTATGACAATGTTTAGAAACTGTTTTAGGGAACACCATTCAATTTTCATTTGAGTTTTTGACTCCAAGCAACCTCAAAGCACTATAAACAGCATTAGCACCATTCATTAAACACACTGACTAGTTTTAAGTATCCAAAATAGGGTTTTATTCTGAGTAGCCATAAAAAATCGCCAGTGTCCACAGGCTGAGAAGCTAAGCTACTCAAATGTCAGCAACATTTGAGGCAGATTAAAGATCAAATAATAAAAGCTGGTGAGAAAGGACTTTGACAGTTGCTGCTGGAGTCAACGGCAAAGCTTCTTAAGCCTGACACTGCAGTGAGGCCATAGAGATTTGTTGTGTGTTGTGTCTCTTGCCATGATATTTGTGCTCTATAAATAGTGGTCATGAAGGTCTTGCCAAAACGCCCTTTTTCGACACATTTCAGGCACCTCTGCACAAGTCAGAAATAGCATCCAGTCTTGTTATTTTCGGTCTGTGACCTTCAAACCTTTTCAAAGGCCTCCTTACTTTTTGATGTGGTCCTGTTCAGAGATTACTGGCCACAAAACTTGCTGAGGTTGAAAAGGTGAAATCTCTTCAGAACATTTATCAATAGATTTGAATGTCTTCACAAATTTCTAACTGCAAAAAATTACACTGGATCACAAAAAAAAATAAAAAATGGTTCTGTTAATTTGTCTAACCCATGTGCTCTATGCTACATCCGGGCTACTGAATTCAAATCTGAAGGCACATTGTCTATCACGTCAGGATTTTTAGTTATGCGTGCATCAGATCCCCATCAGAACCGTCACTTCCAGCAGAACAGAATCAGGAGGAACTGGCACTGGATTTTCTGCATCATGCGGTTCTGGTTTAAGAGCAGACTCACAGCCAGGATGGACGAGTTTTGACTTCTTCTTCTTCGGAAATCCATAAATTTTAGTCATACAGAAACAGCAGTCAGTAAAGGGCACAGCTTTCATTTTGCCAGTGAACCACTGAGTGAGACCAGAAGAACAAACAGTACAGCAGATTTTTTAGGTAACACTACTACTGGCATATTTTCACATTATCTCTTTATGTGCAATAGTATAACTGACCAAAACTCACTCAGTCCTTGCATAATACATTACATTAGGTGGATTTCCAAAACTCACTCAGTCCACTCGTACAGTCGCAAGTTGGTACTTACTTACAATTTTTATGCAGTTAGCTGTCATTGACTCTATGCTGTGTCATGTGGTAGGATATAAAAATTAAACTTGTACATCATTTTTGTGACATTGAATATAGATTTACTTTAAAAAAAAAATTCATTATATTTTTTAAACAAACTAAAATGTGCACGAGTTGCACTTTAGAAACAGGCATAGAAAAAGACAAGTAAATGTAAAATTTCAATTTAAAAAATTGGTAAAATAAAGTAAAACGTGATTTTCCCTTAAAAAAAAAAAAGCTTTTGGACTGAATGAGTTTTGGAAATTTTCTCTTCATATGAGGTCCAGCTTTACCCTGCTCTCCAATTTCACATCCAAAACAGTACTTGTAAGCGATCAGCACTTTCTTGGTCATGATCACACAGCGTGCATTTACCACAAATGTAACAAAAGTTGTCAGGATGGTTGACACAGCTGCACCTGCTCATGTTTTGCATAAACATTTACCCTATATTCAAGAAAACCCTGTCAAATAGACGAGCCTGTGATCTGTCTCGTCTTAAACTAAGCTGACATCAGCTCACCGAGAGGCCTATACTCTCACAGCACTGAATTCAACCAGGAAGCGTATTTCAAATGAGGCAGCAGCAAACATACACGTGACAGAAACAGCTGTTATTATGTTGGTGTGGAACAGTCGTAACTTTCGAACTACCAAATTATTGCAAAACAATATTATGCCTATAACTTGTGCTAGGAAAATTTCGATTGCAGATTTGGATTCAGCACAGTCTTGATTTTCAAGTCACTTGATTTACTTCCAGTAGCAAAGTCTTTGTTTTCCAGTGTTATGATAATCATAAGAGAGTAAACAGCGATATCTTGACCTTCACCCAGATTACATTCTTCGGGCTGACATCAGGAAAACTCGACCCACAGAAAGCTGCTGGGCTGAACAACACAGTTGGACGTGTTCTCAGAAAATGCACAGAGCAGCTGGCAGTCTGTTTTCACAGACGTCTTTAACACAGCCCTGAGTATAGCAGTGGTTCCTGTCTGCCTCAAAACAGAAAGAATCATCCTAGTGCTCAAGAAGTCAACTGTGTCCTCTCTGAATGACTACCCGTCGGTAGCACTCACTCTCACCATCACCAAGTGCTTTGAGAGATTGGTACTGAAGCATATGAAAGCCCACCTCCGGAACAACTTGACCCACTGCAGTTTGAATAAGGCATCAACCCAGACGATGCCATCTTAACTGTCCTCCGCCTCAGCTTCTCTCACCTGGACACAAAAGGAGCTGGGAAACTGAGCCCACTGGTACTTTCTTTGTAATTTAATCCTGGACCTCCTAACTAACAGGCCCGGGCTGTCAGTATAGGGACCAACACCTCCAGAATCATCGGCCTGTGCAGCGGCGTCCCCCAGGGATGTGTGTGCAGCACTGACCACATTATCATGTTCAGTTTTCTTATTGGGCGCTGAATTATTTCATTATGTACAATCTCTTATTACGTGAATATAACTACTTACATCCATATTACCTGTATACTATTGATCTCCACATGCTCCTAACATACTCCTAACCATTATTTTAGTTACTGGTAATTCGCTTAACTGCAGGATACTAATCTATAGTATTTATACCCAGCATTTGTGTATATAGGATAGTGTATTTCATATAACATTCTTTGCAGGGTTTTTAATTGGATTTATTTAGGGTTCATATTTGATATTGTTCTCGTCTCTGTGTCTCTGTGTGTCTGCGTAGTTGTAACATAAGCAAATTCTGGGATGAATAAAGGTTTCTGATTCTGATGAAGTATGCGAATGACACAACAGCGGTGGGATTCATAAGAGACAACAATTAGTCTACATACAGAGAGGAGGTCAGACAGCCAGTGGATTGGTGTTGAGACAACAACCTGTCCCTGAACACTAACGAAACAAAGGAGATGACTGTGCACTTCCTGCACACTCCACCTTTACAGAAACGACTCTGCTGTTGAGAAAGTTGGCAGCGGAAAGTTCCTGTATGTGCACATGATGGACAGCCTCATTTGGACACTCAGCACCACCGCCATCGCCAAGGAAGCCCAACAATGCCTCCACTTCCTACGGAGCCTATGAAAGGTCAGCCTCCCCCTCCCATTCTCACCCCCTTCTACAGGTGCACCCTCTGCAGCTGCATCAGTTCCTCTTTTGGAAACTGCAACAACGCCAATGCTGCCAGACACCACAACAACTTCTTCCCACAAGCAGTAAGACTTCTGAATAATTCATTTGTCCCCACCTTGCACCAGAGGCCTGAATATGGATAAATTCACACCACAAACTCCTGCACTGCACTGACACTTTAAACTGGCTACAGCATACCTTACCTCAATCACACTGCACTGACACTTTTATACCGCTTTCAACGACTTTTATGCTATGTTTTTATGACAACACTCTTCTGCAAAGAATCCTATTTGGACCTTCTGTGTGCTCAGTTTATGGCTGGGCTTATAAATAAACAGTCTCGAGTCTAGAATATTAACGACTGATCGATCATGGAATATAATCATTTTGTCATGTAATAACAAGCATTACAACATGGCAGCTGTTCAATGAATTACGGCTCTGAATGAGACACAAGGGAGAGTCATTAGCATGCATTACATAAAACAAATTCCCAGTCTATACTCTCCCGCTCTCTTGATCTCTCCCTCAGCTCCCTAGCAAGTTCTCTAATTCCTTCCAACACATTTTAGCAATTTAAAACAAAGCAATTTAAAATAAAAGTATAACGAAAAGGCTCACGTATGAGGACTGTGCCCTAGCTGTGAAAGTCTCCAAATAAACTGTATAGTCATTATTTGGTTCTGGTTTCAAATGCATTCATTTACAACTTGACTCAGCACTTATTAGCACGTTAAATGTTCTTGAGCACTTACAAATGTTACAAAGATACATGTCATTTAAACTGATAGTCATTAAGGAATTAAAAAAATTCTTCAGGAAAAAAAAATGAACTTCAATTTGAAATCTTTGAAAATATTTTAAAATTATATGCTGTAGTTTCCTGTTTATCGTCATTTTTCTGCCTTGTATTTGACCATGGCCTTTGAAAAACAAGCCATTCTGAAAATTATTTGTTATAAGAGCATCATACTATTAATCTTTCCCGCTTATTTATTTTCTCTTTCTCAGTTGATCTTTCTCATTTTGTCTACGATAAAATTGACATTGTTGTATTGAAGACATTGATCCCAAATGTCTGAACAGCGATTCCAAACGTTTGAATGGCAACAGCATTCATTCAGGTTTGCTAGAGGTAAAGAGTCACAGATATGAATATTTGGCAGCTTTTTGACAGCAGCTTTTTAGCAAATAATTCCAGAGTCTCTAGTGACCTTGAGGACAAACCCTTGGATGTGATACATGGATGAAACTGGACTGCCCTAACCATTAGGACCATCATTGATACAGTTCTGCCAGGAATCCACTTGGAAATTGTTTTATCAAGTTTCCATCTCATGTGTCCTTGTCCTAGTTAAACATGATGAACTTCCTCTCTGAAAGATGAGCTAATGCATTGCCTGCTGTTCCGCTGATGTTGCTGCACAACTTCATCACACAGTCCTGTGAAGAAGGTGACCTTAGCCCATACTGAAAGCAACTGCTATGGGCAGTAAGCATTTATTGCCTAAGAAAGACACATTAGAATAGAATTAGAGTACCAGTTAACATTATAATGTCATTCAATCAGTGTGATGACCATTTGGTTGTTGTTACCATCTAATACCTGCTTTAGGTAGTCATATTTAAAAAATGTTAGCAGTGAACGAATCTATACAGATGTTGGGGGTTGTCCAGACGAAGAGGAACCTGTGTTCTTCTAGCAGCTCTCATCAATAACATGTATTTTTGTATTAATGTCTATTTGTGTTTTCTAAATGTTATAGTGTTTCAGAAGTGAAACAAGACTGGTTGCTCAGACAAACTGTGGTCTACAAACATATTATTTTTATAGACCACAATCAAATATCAAGGGACCCAATGTACACTTGTGTTTTCCGTACTCTATACACCTGAGCAAAGGGTAACACACCATGTTGCGAGAGGCAAGGTTCAAATCCAACTCTTGAGTATATTTTGGTCAGTGGTTAGGGAGTTGCCCCTGCAATAACAATGTTGTGGGTGTGAATCCCAGGACTGCCAGTGGCACCACTGAGGTACCCATGAGCAAGGTACTCTCCACACCTCCCCAGTAGCTGCATCACTGGCTGTCCACTTCAGAGGTTGAATACAGAGAAAGAATTTCACATCATTCACACTGTGTGCTGTGCTGTGGTGTATTCACATGTGATGCCACGGCCCTCTATACTTTTTTTTTTTTTTTTTTTTAACGAATGAGTTTAATCAGGTAAGGCAAAGCACACACATATACAAAACAGGCACAGGGAATCCCTGGTGTAAGACCTCTGTACAGTACTTTATGGCAAAAACTGTGGTTTCTGTTTTTCTCTTTGACAACCCTTATTGTCCCTCCTCATGAATTTAATGTCCCTCCTCATGCCCTTATTGTCCCTCCTCATGCTCAGAAGAACGAGGCTTCCTGGACTCCGGTAGAAGTTGCTTAAGTACTCTTGTACTGGTCCCAGCTGTTAAATGAGTTTTAAGATCCATCAGTCCCTCGGTGGACCATCTGTCTCCATATAAATGGCCTATTGAGAGAAAACAGCACACACTCCACTGGGCTCAGGGCTGCTGTAATCATGGATGTCAGCGTGGCCCAGGTGAATTGGAGCAGCTATAAACCACAGAATGTTGATTTTTTTTTGTTTTTTTTGTGGTGTGTTGTAAATAGGAGCGGTATTACAGCCTATTTTGCACAGGCACAGGCACAATGGAATGACATTGTAAAATATATTTTTCCATTAATTTGGTGGCGCAAGGGCTTATGTTGGAAAATAAACGGTGCAGAGCTTTCCACTGTCTAATGAGGCTGATTAATAATGGCATGTTAGCCAAAGTGTATCTGCCAAGACAATAATCAAAGTCAGCACAAATGTCAGACGATGTCAAATGACGTTAATTGTTGCCGCACATTATGAATGTCACACTAATCTTTGTTAAACATCTCATCATAAATTTAAGATGTCAATTAAGCATTGATTGATTCATATCATAGTTTCTCGTAACCAATGTAGGTGTCGTTTGCAGTGTTAAAGTTGGTTAAACCTCCAGCCAAATATGGATGGTTGTTGGAAAACACATGCTATAACATGATGTCCTCCTACTTTTAATTGCTCGCAAAAGCCTATATCCTGTCATATGGCAAGGTTGTTCACAGCCTTTATTTGGGAACACTTTATTTGAAGACTACCTGCATAGTGACTCATGCATAAGCACTGCATAATGTATTTTTAAAGCAATATTCAGTATTTATGAGCAGCCAGTTATCACAAAATGACAAAAGATGTTTGGACATTTATAAAAAAAAATCTATTGTATTCACACAAGCAATCATGTTTATACATATACAGTACATTCAATGAACCTGTAGCATTTTGCTTTAGTAAATTAACCAAGAATACTTCACCAAGAGTATTTCTACTTTTGCTTTAGTAAATGATTCTTGATTTTTGTATGTACATGTGTGTAAGTGTATAACACTGTAAAATCAAATATGCAGTTTTACAGTGTTTTTTTTTCTGTAACTGTAACAAAAAACAGATATCGTATCCTGATTACATGATGCCATTAGGGTTTCCATTGCTACCTCCAAGTCTCAGCTAGAACGTTGGAATCCCCCTCTTTAATAGAATTGCTCCATAATAATAGAATTGCTCCATTTCACTGAGTTCCAAAGGGAAACGAATATGAATGAATATGAAACACTATTGCTATTGCTAACAATCACTGTGACTCCTAGGGATTCATTCTGAGCCTTGACCAATACTTAAGCACTAGCCATTGATGACTATGGATTCAAAGTATGTAAGGTAACTAGTCATTTTATTCATGCAGGCCTAAAAGAGTTATCGTAAAGCTTCACTGTTTGAACTGCAAGGACTGGATCAAATGTTAAGGGCAAAATGTCCATGGCACATCACTGCAGTTCTTATTCATTCAGCTCAACCACCAGAACTGTCCCTGGTCACATACTGAGAGAAATCAATCTGAAGGCAGTGCAAGCATAAATCAGAGCAACTCCACTGAAGCTCCCAGGAAGTGTTTGTACATAAAGAGTTCCTAGAAATCAGTAGGTGTCAGAATCAGTGGATTAGTGAGTGAAAACTACTTAACAACAAAGGATCCCAAGAAGTTACTGGCTTCGCTTAATGCTCAAAAAATTATTTAAGCGATTCATATAATATATATAATAATAATATAATAATCATTCTTTAAAGAAACGTCTATTTGGAAAAATTGTGTTTCTATTGTGGCATTACTCCACAGCACTCTTTCTGGCAATTTCATTTTTAAGAGCATTTATTTAGTGGGTTTTTTTTATATACCTGCCCAATAGACTAGTGCTCAGGGGGTGTATTCTGGTTGTGTTGAAGATGGATCAGGCATAGTCTACTTGAAGAGGAAAAAAGCAGTCACTTTCGCTTTTGTTATTTACATTACATTACATTCATGTGGAAGATGCTTTTATAAAAAGCGACTACCAATATGAGGACACATTCAAGTTTCAGAGTTCTAAATGTTCAATCTTTATGGAAGAGTAATGCAAGAAGGAAGTGCATTAGAAGAGAAGATGCTCTCTGAACAGAGTCTTCAGGAGGTTCTTGAAGCTAGAGAGGGATTCTGCTGCCCTTTGGCAACTCATTCCAACAGCAGAGAACCACAAAAGAGAAGAGTCTGGACTGGATTTGCCTCATGTGCAGGGATGGCAGAGCCAGACGATGTTCCTTGGAGGAGCGGAGAGAGCAAGCAGGAACATAAAGCTGCATGATAGGGTTAAGGTATCTGGGTGCCGACCCAGATGTCGCTCATTTAGTGACTGAACTTAATTCGAGCAGCCATGGGTAGCCAGTGTAGGTCAACCAGCACTGGGGTGCCATGCAACCTTTTGGGTCGGTTGAAGACCAGCCGAGCTGCTCCGTTCTGATCCAGCTGCAAGGGTCTTAGCATGCCAGCTGGAAGACCCACTAGGAGGGCACTGCAGTAATCGAGGTGAGAGAAAACCATGACTTGAACCAGAAGTTGGGTGGCATACTGAGTCAGGTACGGCCTGATTTTCCTGATGTTACATAAGCATATTTAATATTCTTCCAGTGCATTCATCTACTTCAAGTGTGCATACATATTGTCTGACAATTGAATATTTTCAAAAAGGCATATCCACAAGCTACTCATAAGATCCACAAGACAATTCATACAAATGATTCATTAAATAACAATTACTTTGTCACAAAGTCATTGTTGCCAATCACAGCTTAGAAACAAATCAGACAGGAAATCAACTTTTTGTAGCACCATGATTCACTTCTGACTAATTCCTCTTGGCAAACCATCTTCAGCTCCCCAAGGTTATGAGGTTCCCTCTGATAGACTCAATTTTAAGAGTCTCAATGAATTTTCAGTGGCATTCATGTCAGGAGACTGGCAAGGATATGCAAGCACCTTTTCCTCGAATGATGGCAGAGCCTTAGGAAGCATAACAACTAGAGTATAATGCCTCCCAGCAGTGAGCTGTGGAAGAATGGAACTACTTTTCAATGAGAGTTGGCAACAAGTGACTGCTGTGTTGCCAACTCTCACCTCGATCAGGGGCAAAATAGGACAAGGTCTGTTTTATGCAAATACAGAGCAATGTGACATGGCAAATACCAATAGGAGTGAAGGCAGCGTGACATTTACTGCTTAAACAAATGATCACAAATTTTGATTCCAGTCAGATTCACGGGAGTAGCACACCGTGGCAGAGTCTGCTATACTGTACACTGTATCTCTAGATACATACCAAGATATATACAAATAAGTGACTGAAGGGTCAAAGGGTGGCCAAAATCATGGAGATGCCTATATACATGTGCAAACACCTAATTAGCGAGCTAGCTAGGCTGTACAAAAACACTAGCTTATTAATTCAAAGTAATGTTTTTCTTCTGTGAGTAGTAACATCCTCCAGCAACAAGCGAAAGAGTTTTGCCTCCCTCCTTTGTTGCTCATGTGACCACAGCATTAGAGCGATGATCTAGAACGGACCATCCAAAATCAGGAGCTGACTTCAGTAATGCTGTTGTGGCTGCAACCAGTCAAATTACACTAGATGCTGGAACACTGCTTTCAAAATTTGACTGTATTCAGTTATAAGAGCATTACTGGGGCCAGCTACTAATTATCCAAAATCAGTAGCTGGCCTCAGTGATGCTCTTGTGGCTGAATACAATCAAATAATGACAGCAGTGTTCCAGCCTCTAGTGTGAACCAGTAGAGGATGTTACCACGGCAAAGGGGAACAAACCTCATATTTACAGCCTTAAAAAAACAGAGGATGAGCAGGGCATCAGCTCCATAATTATGGGAAATGTCATAATGTCTTTGAAGTTAATTAGCTCAACATCACACTGAAAATATGAGAAGAAACTTCTGAGAAAAATACTAATTGGCGAGATGGTCCCCCAGCTCTTATTTTTCTCGCTAAATTCTTATCATGTTTTCGGTGTACGTAAAGAAGCTTAAGCGGTAGATTCACACAGCCTGTCTGTGCTTTTGTGTTCAAATGCACTGCGATGTACACACCCTGGATTCGATCTTCATTTGGGCTCATTTTTTAAGCTTGTGATGTCTTAGGTCAGCAGAAAAGTCAAGGCTGATTAGCTGATCAAAGCAACGGTAAAATACTGAGCACGCATACGAATATGAATGCCTTCACTTTAAACTGTGAGAATTTGATTTCATGGCCGTGTTTTAATGCAGAATCAGGTATTTATGTTGACTGTCTTAGGGTGCTCTCACTCTAGGCCCGGTTGTTTTGTACGGTGTCCAAGTGTAACCATGCCTTCTCCCCGCTCCCCCGCTGGACTGCACTCACGTTGAGCTTAATGTTTCAGACACAAGCACGCCAAGTCATCACATCACTCACTGCTTTATCCTTTTTGTCCAGTGAGCTGGTAGTTTTACAGACTGCAACAGAAACCTTTAGATGCTAAACTCACAGTTTTTTTCAGCCTGACGCCACATTGTTCCGTGATCCACAATCATGAAGACAGGCCAGAAATGTGCATGGGTTACTCAGAATTCTTGTATGTTGTATCCAAGTGCTCCTGTATTCTCTTATGTAAAAATTAAACCTCTGCCCTAAACCGAAGTCTTTTTGCCATAGACCACAGTGTCCCTTTGCCACCATGTTTGTTTAATGGGACAGTCACATTCCATTTCTGTGCTCAGACACAATTTATGATCACATTAGATGCTTACTGTGCCAGAGTCCCTCTGAACCCGGGGGAGTCAAATGTGCTCAGACACGGATCGAGTTGTACACACACATTTAGAGCTTATAACACTAACCTTTGAAACTTCTAACTGCTTGGAACAGACATTTAGCTGAGATACTTTGTGTTTTTTCACTTATTGTTTTACACTGTTCTTCAGTAAAAATTGATCTGGTTTTAGTTGATAAAGATTTATTTATTGATATCAATTGATCAGTCAATAAAACAAATACTTGATCAGTGACTAATGAAGTCCCAATGAAAAGGTAGATGCTGATTGGAAGTTTGCCTGAGATTTTGAGGTGGAATGTTCCAAATAATCTAAATGATTTCAACATCAGTGATTAAAAATTAACAGCTCTTCTCGGTGGTCACAGATGTCCTGTAAGCATCCATTATTAATAACCATATTTTGTTAAACCATACTTTAGCAGGTGAATGGGACCTCCAACACTGTCTGCACTTGCCTGACTTATTAAAAGGCATTTCAACCAAATTTGACTGAATTGCCAAACTCTATTAACTGTGTTTAATGTCAGAGAATGAAAGTCAACAGACGGAAACTAAAATGTTCTGTGATGACATTTACCAAGTACAGACGGCACAAAGCTTTACATAGCCCTCGGCTCTCGGATCCTCATTAGCACTTCGCTACTGTCTGCTTCCTACACTGGTATTAATCCATTATGGCTGGTTTCATGCTTCCTTAGCCCAGAATCACCACTATAACCTCATTAGGGCTAGAGGTCAGCCTGGAGCATCCTCATATCTCCATATCATGTGATATAAGGGCATTTAGAGACATTGTCTGAATCTCTCTTGTATTCAAATACTTGGAAGCACTTATAATTTTCATTCATTCGTTTCCTGCAACCGCTTAATCCTTGCTAAGGTTATGAGTACCTGGAGCCTATCCCGGGGCCAACCTGGCGCGAGGCAGAGATGTACCCTGGGCGGGCGCCAGCCCACTGCAGGGCACACACTCACACGCCATTCGACTGACATAACTGTCAAGAGCTGTCATGACTAATTATGTTCATTAAGGTAACGGTGTCATGTTACCATTATCTGTAATTGTCAGTATCTTTGTGCTATTACATGCTTATGATATAATTATGTCAATATTTTTAGAGCAAAAACATACCAGTGATTATACAAAACAATATACATATTCTATAGTACATGAAAAAAGGTGTATTCAAATGTAAAGTATTTTGAGAAAAACGAGAAATTACTTGGCTTGTGAACGTCACTTTCAAATTTGAGACATTCCGGACATTATTTTATTTTTATTTTTTTTCAGTGTCTTATTAAGTATTTGCATTCTGTGCACAGGACTAGAATTTTTTATTTCAATCAGCAACCACATTGGTTTTATGCCACATTTTCTTACAAAACAGTTTAGGACTCATTCATTGCAGCAAAATGACATTACAGTATGAAGAAATCACCCACCATATTCGTTATCATTTATCAAGTCCGTGTCAATTATGTTTTATGCCTTTCTTTTACAATAACTCTGCAAAATGACTGGTCAAACCTATTGCCTTTTACAGGCATGGCTACCATAAACAAATGGCCAACACTTGTATAACTTTGTCCCTGGAACATACAGCATTAAATGGTGGACTGTTTTAAAACCACAGAGTGGCCAACGCAGCCTCAGGACAAAACCCATGCCTGCTGATCCGCTGTGAGTCATCAAGATAAAGAAACATCCAGACGTGTGATTGTTAGTGATGGGTCCATGCAGGGCAAACTGTAGACGCATGGTGGGCTGTCTTCAGGAAGCTGCCCAGGAGGGTCAGTGTAAAGGCCAGAGTGAATAAGCTGGCACAGCAAGCAGACACTGGTCAAAGAAGCGGTCAGCATAATGCAGGTGGCTTTAGTCAGACAGACAAGTGCACTAAGGCAAGCAAAAAGGTGGATGAGATAAAGTCTTTACTCAGGGCATCAACATGCCAAGGAGGAATAACATTTCCAAAAACAATGCCTCGTCTGAGAAATACACTATATGGACAAAAGTATTGGGACACACCTGTTTTTCAGGGTTTGAGCTAGGCCTCTTACTTCCAGTAAAGGGCAATATTAATGCTTTAGCATACCGAGAGATTTTGGACAACGCCATGCTTTCAACTTTGTGGACACAGTTTGGGGAAGAACCTTTTCTATTCCAGCATGACTGTGTCCCAGTGCACAAAGCAAGCTCCATAAAGACATGGCTGGATGAATTTCAGTGCGGAAGAACTTGACTGGCCCGCACAGACCCCTGAACTCAACCCTATCCAACACCTTTGGGAAGAACTGTAACAGAGATTACGAGCCAGACCGTCTCGTCCAACATCAGTGCCTGATCTCTTAAATGCTCTGAAGAATGAATGGGCACAAATTCCTACGGAGACTACAAAATCATGTGGAAAGCCTTCCAAGAAGAGTGGAAGCTGTTATAGCTGAAAAGAGAGACCAATTCTATATTAAAGTCTATGTATTTAAATGCTATGTCATATTGGTGTAATGCTCAGGTGTCCCAATACTTTTGTCCGTATAGTGTACCTGTCAGATACTCCTTTCAATTCAGCTTCTTCAAAGTGTCCTTGTTGTTTATACAGGTATTCATTAGAAGCTTGTATAATCTCCACTGAAAATAGAATGTCAGATAGATGGGGATAAGGCCCCTGGCACAGAGCTGTTGGGCGGTGGAACTGTTTTCTGAACTTATTCCCTTTGGCAAGAGCTGAAGTGGAATTCGTGATCCAGAACTCACCATCGATCGTTAGTAGCTGACCTCACTAATGCAATCCTCACAGCAGTGTTCTAATGTAAAAGAGTAGAGGCTGTATCTGCTGCAAAGGGGGGGTCCAACTCCTTATTAATATCCTTTTTAATATTCTCAGGAGAAACTCTGGATGAGCAGAACATCAGCGCCATAATTAAGACACCCTTGACGAAGACGGGGAGAAAGTGCCAAAATGTATTAAGCAGTCATCCACGATTTTCTGTTTCTCTACGGAGTAAATATGAGGTGACAAAGAGGCAAAATCCCTTTCGTCAACATGGAAGATTACAGAATACACTAAGGAAGGTGTGTCGACATCCATAAACCGGGCAATGGCCATCAAAGCAAAGCTACATGCCTGAAAATGCCCATATCCGCTATTTTAAAGTTTAAACAACCAGAGCTGTAATGGACCTTCTAGTTAGTCCCCACACATTGAGGAGGATGGTTAGTCAGAGGTGAAAAGCACTCTCACCAAGCCTCCAAAATACACTATATGGACAAAAGTATTGGGACACACCTGTTTTTCAGGGTTTGGGCTAAGCCTCTTACTTCCAGTGGAGGACAGTCTTAATTCTTCTGCATACCAAGACATTTTGGACAACGCCATGCTTCCAACTTTGCAGACACAGTTTGGGGAAGAACCTTTTCTATTCCAGCATGACTGTGTCCCAGTGTACAAAGCAAACTCCACAAAGACATGGTTGGATGAGTTCAGTGAGGAAGAACTTGCCTGCCCTACACAGAGCCCTGACATCAACCCCTTTCAACACCTTTGGGATGAACTGGAACGGAGATTGTGAGCCAGGCCTTCTCATCCAACATCAGTGTCTGACCTCATAAATGC
>JBBJLS010087684.1:0-23013 GCA_037577275.1 Bryconaethiops microstoma
TATGTTATCATATATCTGATCTCTTTATTTGCTGTGTAGCTGCTCAGACTGGTCATACTGGGTGTCCAGTGAAGCAGCAGAGGGTCTCTGCTGTGGTTTTTGTGTTTATGAACATGACTCCCTTGTGCTTCAGTGAAGGTCACATTCCCGCATTTTTAAGAGCAAATGAATACATCTCTGTTTTTCATACATTGTTGCTTTATATATAAAAAGTCAATATAATGTATGTAATGCCTGTGGGTTCAAACTAAGATGAATTGAACAGGACCCCAGTAATCAGTGATGAAGCATCAGGCACTTGTACCTCACCAACATCCTCCAGGTTACACCAGAAATAATGGTGCAAAGCTGAAATCTGTCATATTTATGCAGGATTAATGTCACTGGTCTTGTTACAAATTCTGCTGCCCATCCGCCTTTAATATCAGTGTGTTTTGATTCAGAGGGTTTGGAGAAAATGTGCTGAAGTTGCAGTAGCTGACCGTGTGCTGCAGATGTGGCAGATGCAGATCAGGTTAAAAAAACACCAGAGTGCTCATTTTTGTATGACTGAATAGTTCTTAGCACGTTCCACAAGCACTTCCACACAAACATATGCTCAAACTCTGCAGCTAACCATGTCCAGAACCATCAGCAAGATCAAATTCACATGTGTTTCACTCACTAATCAATCACCAAAGACACGTTTGGAGTCCAAATGTTCTTTCATTACTTTGGATCTACAGCCGCGAGGCTGATGTTCCCATAACTTCATCATCACTCACTCTGTTCAGATCACATCCAGGTCTTCATTAGGGTAGATCAGACTTGTGGACATGGTTTAGGACACAATAGGACTTACTATGAGCTGTAAAATGAACTAATCTCTCCAGGCGGCCGTTTCAAACAGCACCAGGGTCACTGATCACAAAGCAGGAATGATCTGGGATCAGATTCCTCCATATTTATGATGTCACAAACACTGACTCTAGATCAGTTGTGTAAAAAGGCATTGCAGCGTCTCACTCCAAACTGAAGTTCAGTTCATTTTCACAGAACACAGTAAGTCATACTGTGTCCTAAATCACGTCCACAATTCTGATGCATCTTAATGAAGACCTGGATACTACGCCCAACCACCTTCTCCCCCAACCACTTCCATATCACCACACTAAGTAGAATGCAGAAGTACTGTACTGTACAAAAGTCACGAGCCACACCTCATTTCTTCATATTTCGCTTTGAATCTCATTGTTAGTGCAAAAAACTATTTTCTGCCTGTCAAACTGTCTGATCTTTGGCATATTGAGTAGATTAAATGAAAGAAACGGAAACATTTTTTTTTACTGTGACAGGCTACAAAGTGTCTAAAGATATAATGTCCCTAGATAAAAGTGTTTCAACCGACCAGCATTCAGCACCACCAGTATAGTGATCACCGCCTGATCATCTGGAATATTCACTGGTTCAGGCCTTAAGTTAGATGTGGTTTGTTATACTTGAATGATTCATATGTAGGTCACTGAGTGGTTTAACAAACAAAAAACAATCTGGTCAGGTTCAGGGACTGGACTGAAAATGAGAGTCTTTGAAAGTCCTTCAGGAAGCCTGGAGAACTATTCCTCAAGACTGCTCTGAGTTGAGCTGCTGCCCGGGGCAGTGTTTCAGAGGTTTTTCTCAGCCCTGGTTTAGCAGAACATTACAGAACTGCTTGGCTCTAGAGATCATTGAATATGTACAGCAGTGTATGACTCCCCTAATGACCTTTCATTCACTGCTTGTTATTTTAATTGTGATTAATGCAGAATCTGTTTGGTGTAGCCTGAAGGCCTTGGTTACCCGCTGATTATATAAGAGTGACCTTCTCTGTGGTTTTAACACTTCTTATTCCATCTCTGTGCTGAATAATCTGAACAGAACTGCATAAGTCTGAGTCACAGTGAGGAATTTAATGCAGGCCGCTGCTGCCTCTGTGCATCAAAAACCAGGTCTTCATATCAAAGGTTAATACATGCAGTGTTACAACCAGCTTCAGATGTTTTTGCCTGATTTGAGGTCACTTAATTGGTGCACTGGGCTGTCACTGAAATGGGGCTTGGAATCCTGGGTTTCAGCACAGTTCATTGGATGTCCTTCTCTGAGAGTGGACTCACATTAGGTGTACCAGGTCTAAGCAGTTTAGCTGGACTCTGGCATGGTTTTGATGGACAAGGGAAGAATTCATTTGGACTCGGGCTCTGGAATTCATTTGGATCGGTTCAGTTGGACCAAAATAATGGTATGTAGCAGTGAGGGATGTGAGGATGTGAGTGAGGTCTGGTCCGAGACGTTAAGTGCAGAGTGTGCGCATGCCGGTGTGGGGAGTGGGGAAGGTGGCACAAGGCAATGGGGTCCAGTGTGAGTACAACCAAAGACGGTCCAAATTAAAGGAAAGTTCAGAATGAGACTCTTCTCTGTCCAGCCATAATTGACATAACTGAGCACAGTTCAACATCAATATGAGATTTTGTCCATTTTCTCATACTTCTAAAATTTAGCTCTAGAGAAAGAGCCTTCATCTAATCCCAGACCAACTGCTGAATTTCAGGTTTTGCTCGTTGCCTCACACCATGTGGAGGTGTTCAGTAATCTCTAATAGACTAGATTATGTGGCTTTGGACCATGTTTTATTCATGAATATGGTTAAAGTAGGGACAGAATTTGGGTTTCTGTTGGTTTCACTGGTCCAGAAAATTCCTCTCCTTTTTTAATAAGGGCGTCTTTGTTCTGGTATTGATGTTATTTTTCCCAGTAGCGGCCCTGAATGTTCCCTGCATGCTTGAGCTCCAGCCATTTAAAGCATTCAGCACTGAGTGAGTGTATTTGTGTGTGTGTGTGTGTGTGTGTGTGTGTGTGTGTGTGTCTGTGTGTGTGTGTGTCTGTGTCTGTGTGTGTGTCTGTGTCTGTGTATGGCTGTGTGCATTGTAAGATGCGGTGGTTGTAGAGCTTGAAACAGACATATAAACATAAATATAAGTTTCTGTGCAGCATTTCTACAGCAACATCTTCGGTAAAGAGTCCTGGCATAGAGCTGCTGCTGTTCACCGTCTGACACACTCTAACTGGTTAAACCTGTTAAACCATCTGACACACACATGCTGATTAGACCGTCTAACACACACACACACACACACACACACACACACACACATACACTCAGATTAGACCATTTGACACACACACACACACACACACACACACACACACACACACACACACACACACACACACACACAGAGATTAGACCATTTGACACAATTGTTACACCATCTGACACACACTCACTAATTAGACCTTCTTACACACACCCACTGGTTAGACCATCTGATGCCCACCCCTCACTGGCCCTGCCTACTGTAGATCAGAAAGTGATGGGCTGATTCCACTTCCTAATGATGTTGGTGGTTAATCCAACATAACAGAACTGGTTTTACTAACTTTTGTGAACTGAGTTGATGTGTGCAGTTCATGAAACAACTTGTGCCTTAAATAAAGAGATAAAGTGAGGATGTTCCTGAAACAACTTGTGCCTTAAATAAAGAGATAAAGTGAGGATGTTCCTGATCCAGCCATCCTCAAAAATCTTCTCAAAAGTAGCATATGCAAACAAGGCTGTCCTTTCATCTTTTCTCCATTAAGTCTTACAAAGGGAATTACTGCACACATGTTCTTCACAGAGAACCTCAGGATTCAAGCAGATACTCGACAGTCGTGAAGTGACGTGCATCAGCAGTTAAATTAGGAGGAAATGATTAACTTTTGAGCAAAAGTAATAATACTTTTTACCCAAGTCGTCCACATATCTCTGCCTTCAGTGACAATGTTAACTTTTTCCAGTCAGGCGAAGACAACATGACCACAAATGTGCCAACCCGCCCCCAAATGGTGGGCTTCACAGTAATGTACTCAGTTGATAAAAAGTCCTTTCAAATAAGCAGGCTGTGTCAAATACAGTAATAAGCTCATTTTTAAAAAAATACATTAATTACACTAAAAACATGCCTAAGAACAGAAGGTAATTTTATGGCACAAGGACTTTCTGGAGAAATATTTGTCCAACTGCTAATGTATTTAAACCTGTTGCCATGGTAACAGGAGATTCCATGTTCCACTGGAATCTGTTTAATGACATAACACATCCATGTTACATTTTACCCCAAAGTTTTGTGTGTGTCTGTGCGTGTATTTGTGTTGTAGTCATTAGGGTAAAGACACTGGGATGTTTGTAGTTGATGGAGTGACTCACACTCCCAGTCTGTCAGTGTGTTGTTGCTCCGGGTCGCTGTTTGGCCGTGTTTGGCTTGGATCGGTGCGCAAGTGTTCAGTCAAAACTGATGTCACCAGGCTAGCCCACTAATATGTTCCATAATTACTGTAGTAGGTTCCAGAAGGTAAATAAGTCCAGTTCAGCCTAAAGAAAGACTGTAGCACCTGAATAATTGAGCACATGAATTATTCAGTATCTACTATGATTTATCCAGCCTAAACTATGAATTATTCAGTATCCACTGTTATTTATTTAGTGCATACTATGAATGAATAAATATATTCTATGTATTATTCAGCATCTACTATTAATAATTCAGTACCTACTATGAATAATTCAGTATCTAATATGAATTATTCAGTATTTACTATGAATTATTCACTTTCTCCTATGAATTATTTTTTATTTACCCTGAATTATCACTGTCTCCTATGAATTTTTCAGTTTATACTATAAATAATTTTGTATCTACTATGGATTATTCAGTGTCCACTATGAAATTCATGTGTAGGTGTATGTAGTTATGATAGTGCGGAGTTTAAGGGATTAATGACACTTGGAGTCAACAAATTCCATCGTATTCCCTGTAATCGTGAATAAATGCAGCTCGTTTGTGACCCATG
This sequence comes from Bryconaethiops microstoma, assembly GCA_037577275.1. Lineage (NCBI taxonomy): Eukaryota > Metazoa > Chordata > Actinopteri > Characiformes > Alestidae > Bryconaethiops > Bryconaethiops microstoma. The sequence goes on from JBBJLS010087684.1 coordinate 4,909, forward strand.
TCCATGTCGGACCCGCTGAGGAACTCTGCAGCTGATGAAGATCAATTCCTCTCTTTATTCTTCCTCACAATGAGCTCCTCAGTGCTGCATTCCAGCGGAACTTGCTCATGAGGCATCGCAGAGCTTTGGATCAGTCCTTCCACAAACACCCAGCACCCCCATACACACACAAACACACTACTGAGGAATCTTAAAGGAGGACTTCACTTGTCTTGCAGACTCACCTTCATCTGAAGCAGCAGTTTTAGGCCTGTAGCAGCTTTAGGCCTCACACTTCTTTGAAATAAGGAAAGATCAGAAAACTGAGGAAAGATCAGAAAACACAAGGAATCTAACGTCAACCTGTGGAAGCCGACAAACCATCACTGAATTTTGTAAATTAAAAAAAAAGAAAAACACATTTTGTGAAGTACAAGTTCACAAATCATGAAGTCTTCTGTTCTTTCAGAGGTTGGACTAGTTTTCCCATGAGGAATAATTCTTGGTAAATTCATTAGCAGTGTAGCACTGTGGGTGGAGTTTTTACAAAGTCCGGGACTTCTTTTTTTAGTGCTCAGCGCTGTAACTCCTGTCCAGTTGAGTTGGGCCTGTAAATTCTTGTTGAATATTCACATCTCCCAAATGTTTATTCTTAAAGATCGGTGAATTGGACTCTATTATAAATTTTGTTGCAATCTTATAGGATGTTCTTTCCTATTCAAAGATCAGAGAAAGTTAATGAAGTTCTCTTTTAATGGGCCTCCTTTCACCTCAGAAGTGGGAATGAGGTCACACTCGAACTGTGTGTCTAGTGCAGCAAGTCGGTAAGCCAGGTTCTAGTCAGGTTAGCTATTATTAGCAATACTGGTAGTAGGCTGTTTAGCTATTTTAAGCCAGTGTTGCTGATACTACTCCTAGTCAGGTTAACCTGTGTTAGCTGCAGTTAGCAACACTGGTTAGCGATTGTTAGCCATTGTTAGCAACACCACTTTTAGCCAGGTTAGCCACTGTTAGCAAACCAGTTCTAGCCATGTTAGCCACTATCAGCCATTATTTGCAATACCAGTCTTATCCAGATTAGCAATTATTTGCCACTGTTATCAATACCAGTTCCAGACAGGTTAGCCATTGTAAGCAATACTACTTGATATGTAGAAACTTCGCAACACATCTACATAGTGCTGGACAGCACTATGGCCCGGTTTCACTGAAGTAGTTTAGACTGGTCTATGGGGTAAGATAGGTCTTCAGTTTGTTTATAGACCAGTCTAATGCAAGTAAGACAGTTTCATAAAAGTTAAGACCAACTCAGTAGCCACCTCACCCCCAGGCTAACATAGGTCTAAAGTGCTATGACACCATGGTAACAGCAGAAAAAGAAGCCCCCAGAACATCGGTGACTCGCCTCCATAAATGTTTATTACCATTTCGGTAGTTACTTTAAGTTTTCTTAAACTCCCTCCTCCTTTTGCAGGATTTTTCCTTTTGAAAAATTCTTTCTTTGCTTCTTGCACCATGTTCTTAAATCTTTTTTGAACCGCGACAACATTCCTGACGACAAGAGGTTTTACACTGTTAACAGATGTGCTAATCTTTTTCCAAACGCCATTTTTCTTTTTGTTGTTCCATTCTTCAATAAATTTCCCTAATAAAATGTCTTTATAAATGTTGAATTCCTCCAAAATACATAGATTTTCCGAATGGGTGAAAGGTGCCTCACAGTTAGATGTGTCCGCTCGTTCCGCAATTCTTTTTGTTTTGAAAAGAGTCTTAAAATACCCACAATTCTTTGCAGAATAGTACTACTTAAGATAGTCGGGGTCTTAACTGCTTTGTACAACAGTATTATTTAGACGTCTATGTCAAGTCTGACTATACCCTATATCTAAGTTATAGTTATAGTCTATCTTAGTAAAACCGGCCCATGGAGTCAGTCAGGCATTGAGTCAGTGAATCAGTGCAGCAGTCAGTCAGTCAGCGAGTCAGATGACTAGTCAGTTGCTTTGTGAATCAGTATGTCAGTATATCACTGCCAGATTCAATGAATTTATGAGCCAGAGTCAATGAATTAATGAGTGGGATGGTATGTACATCATTGAGTAAGTGAGTCAGTCAGGCAGTCGATAATTCAGTCAGTCAGTTATTGAATCAACTACTCAGCCAGTGATTCAGTCAAGCAGTTATTGATTCAGTACGTGAGCAGCAGAGCCAATCAGTCAGTGATTCATTCAGTCAGTGACCGAGCGATGGAGTCAGTCAGTCAGTTATACAATGAGTCAGTAAGTGATTCAGTCAGGCAGTTATTGATTCAGTAAGTCAGTAAATGAGCAATGGAGTCAGTCAGTGATTCAGGCAGTCAGTGATCGAGCGATGGAATCAGTAAGTCAGTATTTCAGTCAGTCAGTTATTGAGTGAATCGGTAAGTGATTCAGTAAGTCAATTATTGATTCAGTCTTTCAGTGAACAAGAGATTGAGTCGGTCAGACAACGATTCACTGACAGTCAGTGAGTGAGCGATGGAGTCGTTCAGTCTGTGATTCAGTCAGAAAGTGAATCAGTCACTTAGTGAGCAAGTGATGGAATCTGTCAGTGATTCAGTCAGCCAGTCATTGATTCAATCAGTGGTGATACTTTAGGAGCTAAGCTGAGATGTTAGTCTACAGAACATTTCTGAATATCTGATGGTTTACTTGAAAGTCAGATTTACCATCTGTGAGATGAGAGTGGAGATATTTCAGCAATAGCAGAAACAACGATAATATTTTAGCTCTGAGGCCTCACTTCCTTGAGAAAAAAGAAAGCACAGCAAGTGTCAGCTCTTCGTCTTCTGCTCTTCTGCTCTGCTCTGCTCTGGCGGGGGGTTAAGTTTGCAAGTTAGCCAACCAGCTATCTGCTACATTAGCTTATTTGCCAAGCTCAGCTCCAGATCAGTGCGTGTGTGTTTGTTTGTGTCTGTGTCTGTTTTTATGTGTGTGTCTGTGTTTGTGTCTGTTTGTGTTTGTGTACCTTTGTGTGTATGTATGTGTGTGTTTGTGTGCGTGTTTGTGTGTGTGTGTGTGTGTGTGTGTGTGATCTGTGTGATCTCAGCAATGTGTCATCAGGCTGGACACATGACCGAGCACTCATTTGCATAACGAAGTCTAATGCTTACTAATAGCACTAATGTTAGCATGCTTGTATGTTTAGCATTTCTGTTAGTGTCACTAATACAGTGCGCAGTTTCACACTGGAGATTAAAGGCATTCTTTGAATTAATTATGTAACTATAAATAGTATGTGTGTGTGTGTGTGTGTGTGTGTGTGTGTGTGTGTGTGTGTGTGTGTGTGTGTACTGCTCAGGAAGTACCTTGACAGGAAACAGGTAAAGTGGCTTCCGCTATGGGTTATCATAACAACGCTGATCAGTGTGTGTGTGTGTGTGTGTGTATGTGTGTGTGTGTGTGTACGTGCGTGTGTGTGTGTGTGAGGGAGAGAGAGAGTGATGGGAAAAGGGAGATGTTGATTATTGAGTGTGAGGACAGTGTGTGAGTTTCAGAGATGTAAATAATTAAAAATGGCAAAAGATAAAGATCTGAACAGTGAGGGAGTCTGCTGTCCTTCTGAAGCTTGCAGACACACACACACACACACACACACACACACACACAAAACCACATACACACACACACACCAGTCCAGGTCACTCTGCATGTCAGACGGTGTGTAGCCTACTGGGAGCAGGTTTGTAATATTAGAATCCTGATCAACAGTCAATAAAATGTTGCATCAAACACACTCGGTTCGCATCATTAATTTCCACATTCATATAATATAATATAATTTAAATATAATATATCAATAGTTTCTGGTTATTATAGCTATGATGCTGTAATAGATTGTATTCATGTAGAATATTGTGCATAGTGAGTCAACACATTTCAGTGGCTTATTGGGCCGTATTATTATTACTATTTTTATATACATCACTGTGTATGTAGGGACATGTATATGCACATGTATCTATGAGAGAGTATGTGTGTATTAGAGTAGTGTTGGAGCACAGGTGTAGGAAGTGGGAAAGTTTGTGTGTGTGTGTGTGGGTGTGTGTGTGTATGTGTGTGTGTGTGTGTGTGTGTATGTGTGTGTGTGTGTGTGTGTGTGTGTCTGTCCCTTCTGCTCTATTACCAATTGGAATGTGGGTAACACAGGGAGTGTCACGGAAGATAAGACAGCAATGAAAACTGTATGAGTGCAGAAGATATGAGATAATTAGACATGCTCTCCTGATGTGTGCACACGTAAGTGTGTGCTTGCATATATGAGTTTGTATATATATATGTGTGTGTGTGTGTGTGTGTGTGTGTGTGTGTGTACCTGTATTTTAGGTCAGAATTATGCTAATTCGACATGCGTTGTTTATTGTGTCCGTTGCTATGAACTGGCAACTTTTATAGAAGCCTTCTTAAGTAACAAAATTTAGCACTGGGAGATTCCACTCAACCTACTAGCTTTTTGAGTCTCCTTAGTGTTTTCAGGGCTTGCAGAGAACACTGTATCCATACCTGCATTATATGTGAGAGGGATTTTGTGATGGGCCGCAGACTCGGACATGCCACGGACTCCTGATTGTGGTGTGTTGTAGCATTAGGAAAATTAGGGATGAATACAATGACCAAAATAAACTAAATACTGTTTTGCTTTTTTGAGGTTTACCTTGCACATTTTTAGTTTTTTGACCGCATAATAAAATTTTATTTATGTGCTAATGCTGCATCGTTGGACCTCTCAATGTGCTTGGAGAACACTAATTACTAATCACTAATTATTATTCTTTTACTTCATCTAAAAGATGCCCATGTTAGCTTGTAGTAAGAGGTGGTCAAGGGAGGATCCATTCCACTCATCCCTAGAGTGTAAGGCCACTTAAGCAAAAAAATTTTATTGTCAGCTTAAATTGTCAAACACTGCTACTGCTATTGTTAGCATTGTTGCTTAGTAACTCTATGTGATTTAATGGCTAAAATGTTACCATGGAGATTTTTACCGGTGACATAGTTCTACACTAAACACTCTACACTAAACTGCAAAGCACTGCCGACCTGACCTGGAGTTAAAAAGCCTTGCTGTAGCATTTTGTGACTTTTCCGGTTTTGGGTTTTGCAGGAAAGCGTATTATGCTTCGGCAGTGTTTTATTATAATGTCTTTAAAAGGATCCAGAAGCTCGTCTGCTTGTCCCACCCCTCTGGGGGTCTCTCTTAGGGAACTGAATGGAGTCATAGACTAATGAGATATAGATTAAAAAGCAAACTAATTAAAAGACTCATTAAAAGTGGAGAGAGACGCCGCCCCCATATCGAGAGAGAGGGAGCGACGCCTGTGAGAAATCAGCAACAGGTATAACATTTTCCCCTTATATACAAACTTTGTTCGTTTTTTCCCCTATTCCAATCACTTTTGAATGAGAACAAAAGACACTTGAACAGTCAGCAGAATAAGAAGAAAAAAACTGCACTCTGGAGTACAGAACCAAAAGTGTTCACTGAGCACTTTGTGCCTCATTAGTGAGAGTGTAGCATGGTTTTGGGAAGTAGATGAGTTAAACATGTTTATTGGATTCATACAGTTTATTGGAATGGCTACCTACTCGCAAAGGGGCATGGAGAGGACCCATTTTTAGCTTTTATCATTGTAGGACTGAGCTAAAGATTTCATGAGTACAGACAATTTCAGGCCAACGCTGGCTGCTATTCGTGTTTTTAGTTATGCAACAGACTCGTGCCCGTTTTTACAGATTAACATAATCAAGTCTGTTTGAGATATTTTAAGTCTCATAGATTAGGCATGCAGCTTGCAGAATGCTACTTGGTGACTATAAGCTTCCGTTACTTGTAGCTATGTTGTGCTTCATAGCTCCAGTTTGAAACTAAAGAAGCAAACTTCAGACACTAGACATGTCTTGGCTTTAAAGTACGGGGAATTTTTGTGCTGGAAGCATGAGATTAGTGATAAAATAGAACTTCATACCCTGTTAATTAGCATCATCCAAACTGCATGACTAAGCACTACATGTTTGCCTCAAATTACATCAACTTAAATAATCTCAAATGGACTTGCTAATGTGATTTCTGAAACTGTGGGATATACTGTTATCCATGAAAACTGGACAATGGGAGAGGCAAATTTCAGGCTCAGTGAGTACTGCTACTGCTGTTTCAGCTACACCATGTACCTTTGTCTGTTTGGGGGTAGTATCATTTATTTATTACTTTTTATTATTTATTTGGTCAGTCAACTACTACGATACGGCTCTAAAATTCAAACCAAAAACCAAAGATCAGCTCCATGGGCTGGCAAACACAGACTCAATACTGAGCATAAACGTTTATACCTTTTGCTCTGCTTGTTAGTATTCTGCCCCGTACAGATCTACAAATTGTTCATTAATTTATAAAATCGAAATTCAGAAACACTCTAGACTTAATAAAAGCAATAAAATGAAGCTAAGCAAAGCTTCCTGACCAGCTCTATTCTCCACTTTGTTAGTCCTCGAGATGTGTGTGGCAAGCTTAGCTAGACCAACAGCAAATTGAACAGGTGCAATTTCATCCTCTACTTCCGTTTATAGCGTGTGTCAAAACATAGGTGTACAAACCTCCTTACATATTAAAACAAAAAAAAAACTCAGTTAAAGAAGAGCAAAATCCAATAAACAGTGAAAATTAGTCTGCAGAGAATATATTCCTCAGGAACATTTGAATGTACAGAAATGTACAGAAAAGAACGGAAATGGTAGAATTCACAGTAGCATGTAATCTATGTAATCTCCTTTGTAAATCACCAAATCTCTTATTCAACAATGTTTCCAGGCAGGTTTTAAATTGAACCTTCCAAACTGTATCAGCCTTCTCATTTAAACCAGATTTGTTAAACACCTTAACACAGCACCTGTAAAAGCTTTCAGTCTCTCAGGGTCCAGCAGAGGACCAGACATGTCCTTCAACTCCGGCGCGAGGCCAAGTTTCTCAAATAGATCCCCCCATTGGGTACTTCACATCCTCTCCAGTAGTTCCTCAGCAAAGCCCAGTGCTCTCATTCCAGCCGACTCGATGATGGTTCTGGTGTGATGAACGGACTTCAGGCCCTAGACCCAAGCAGTGGCTTGGGTGTCAGCCATTTATGATTGAGCATGCCTGAAGGTATAGCTGCATTCACAGGCTGATTATTTTTAATTAACAAACACTAAGACACGTTTTTTTCTTTATAACTGACCTGAGCTTTAGTCTTGAAGGCTGCTGCGTATCCATGACTTCACTGACTCTCTCTACAAAACACATTTTAAAGGGGGCTCAACCGTCCTGTCTCTCTCCCCATATATTGCAGAGGGAACTCGAGCACAACAATTGATTTTCTAATCTGATCGATTAGCTGTGTACATGTGTGCTGAAAGGGATGCTAACAGGTGTTTTGACATTGGAACCATGCCCATATTTCAAAAACTGTAGGACAAGAAGAGGCGCCAAATTCAGGTATAAAAATAGTAATAATAATAAGAAGAAGAAGAAGAAGAAGAAGGGTAATGTGATTCCTGACACAATAACACTAACATTATGCTTAGTAATACACTAAATAAATAATCAAATATTGGCTTGCAGTATCAGTCAAATCTTTACCCTTGTTCTATTCTGATGTGTTTTTAAGCAATCATTTGATATATTGATATGATTCAGTGGTCAATTTGAATCCTTGATCATTCTTTTGAATTTGTATCTAGTGCACTTCAGCACGTGAAATGCTGAGCAGAAATCATTTGTACGCATTGTTTGGTAGTCGTTTTAAATATGCCACTGCTGGGTCTTTTTTTTATCTGTTTAAACGTATCAGATATCTGGAAAAATAATCACAATTTATTGAAAAGTTGTAATATATTTGTCATATCGTCTGTCCCTACAGAACGCATATCTGCAAATCGAGCAACATATTTCTCCCAACAGACCAGCAGTTTTTATGATGCCATATGGTAAAAAAAAAATTACTGTTGCTACATGAACCTCGTAACTCCAGGGTAAAACTAAAGAGGCGACAACATCAGACACCAAACAAAAAAGCTTAGCATCATGGTCCTCTATCATCTGTGTGCTGAAATTATATCCACACGCTCCAGCTAGAGTGGTTCACACAGATTCCATATATGTGTCCAGTCCAAGCTTGAATTTTTTTTTGCTGTAGCGATTTGAATATGCAAATGTAGGATGAGGACACATGCATGATTAATGAGGCCTTCCAGTGGAGAAGGACTTCTACTGTAAATCTGTCCTATAAAAATGGAGAGCAATACGCACTCACGTCTATACACAGCACATCCCAAGTGTCCTCTTTCTTTTGAAATGTCAGTTATTCACTAATACACTGGTATGTTTTGCAGCACTCATCTTGATATTCTCATTGTCTCATCAAAGACTTCTTTTTTTTTCTAAATCATGGCTTGACCAAAATATAGATAAAGACAAGTTACTACCTTTGGAAAGAACTGTAGACTTCCAAAAGGAAAATGGTTTAGCAGCAATAGCCTCTTGCTTAGTCATATGTTGAGCGTTGGCCTCATTGCACTCCTAAAAAAAATACCAAACCCTGTTATCCACTTGTTGTAATTGCAGCACTCATCAGCATTTTAACCTTTCAGGTGTTTAAACCACATTTGGGCCACAATATTTTTAACATTTGCTTTTAACGGTGGTTTGACAAAACAGTCAATCATTATTCAGACCTAACTGCATAGTTCATACTCAATTGAATACTTTTTCATCTGCACAATCCAAAACAAAAACACACCCAGACAGGAACCAGCAGAGCTCAAATATCCAGTTCTAGGTTATTTTACACCCTCTTGAAACTTTCTTGCTAGTTAGCTTAACTTATTGGGTGAAATAAAATTACATACTGCATTGCACTGTGCTCACACTCTCCAAAATGTCTGTATGTACACTCTCGTGCTGGGAAAAAGCAGGTCTTCAGTTATTTTGCTCTTAAGGGTGGACAGTTGTATCAGCTATGGCATTTTTGCTTACTATAACACTATCAGAGCTGACAATAAATAAAGTAAAGCTAAAATATGGAAACTTAGAAATAAAAGGATTGTAACATTAGCCCCTTAAGTAACGTACATTTGTGACCTCTTTGCACAGTAAAGATTCTAAAAACCAAAAAAACAATTGATACATCAGCATACCACTCTATTCTTACTGTTTTGTGCACTTACATGTTTGTCTTTGTCTGGAAGCATCAGAAATTCAGAGGAGACACCCTGTAGTACCATTAGGTTCTGCTGGTATCAATCATGATGAGGTCCCAAACAAAATCACTGAAGGTGTACTGGAAATAAATGGGAGTGCACACATGGGGACACTCTGCAGACAGACAGAAAAGGTGTATAAAACTCACAAAAAAGTACTTTTCATTTGTAAATTGTTATCCTGCGTGTGCATATATCCACCAAAAGTGAAAGGTCTGGTTTGGAATGCCGATTTGATCAAATTGGCACAGCAGTTAAATAAAGTACTAAGGAAAACATTTTATAAAAACACTACAAATTTTGGCAGAATTGCATTTCTCTCTGTTGCATCCTGACAGCTATAATCCCTTTGATAAAGTGATCGTCTGAACTCCAACTACCAACAACAGGGCCTGAGCTCATCTATAGCTGCAGTAATGTATTTTGAGTGGAAAGTGCTGCAAACTTACGAAAAGAAAAAAAGATCCAGGGCTATTAAAAGTATTCAAGGCCACTGAAGAGTGTGCTGTTTTGCTGTGGGGTTGTTCATGCGCTGAAATGCTGATACAGTCCTGATTGCGCAAAGAAGTTACATTATTCTAACTTTTCCTTCCGTCTGAATTATGGTTTAGGATTTTGCTTTCCCAAATCTGGCTTAATGGTCATAGCCACATATCTTTAGGGTTATTGAGGCAGTTACAATTTTTGCAGTTGAGCTGCCAAACCCTTTAAATACAGCAGTGCAATTTAGGAAGATGCACACCATGTTCAGTAGTCTTGCCTGTCCCAGAAAATGCTGCTGAATGCTTACCAAAGCTTAAATGGGGCGGCCGGATGATCCAGGCCTGAGCAAGTACTAATGATCATACGGCTGGAACCTTTAGTAACAAACCAATGGCCAATGGGAAAACTGCAGGTCTATTTTTCTGGTGACAGGGGTTCCCGTACTTTGTGAAGTGGAAAAACTCCCTTTGAGGAAAAAATTGGGCAGAGGAATAATACAAAAGGACTAATGCAACAACTCTTAACTGGAGTCTTAATAAAAGAACCGCCATTGATCACAGCACAGCAGTTTTGCAGATCTGCTACTATTTCACTGGAGCATGGGAAGTACTTTCGAGCTAAACTAATGAAACCTGCATTTTCAACCATCTTTATTTTCTCTCTCTCTCTCTGTCTAACCCGTGAACGCCCACAGCCTTGAAGAATTTGACACTGACGCAAACCTATTGGCCGTATGAAGCCAATTCTCTCTGTTCCTAATTGTGGAGTTATTTTCTAATATCTAATTGCATTTGCTGTGCTGACAATGAGAACACGTATTAGGACGCGGGAGGAGCTGACGAAGATCCAGCAACATTAACGAGATCTGTGCTCGCATTAGCATAAAAATCAAATGCAATCAGAGCAAAGTCATGTGCGCGGCACAGAAACGGGAAAACACACTGCACGACTGCATGACTTTTCCCTCGGCCTCAAAGAGTAAATGATTTTAGTGATGCACAAAGAAAGCGTTCATGTGGAAAGTGATTTAACTGTATTCAAAAGATCTTTTATACATGATTAGATGCTTGCATGAGGAAAAGTTTTGAGAGACCTAGCTACAGTTTTCTAAATACAGTTTACAAAAAATACAAGTTTTTTGTTTTAGTGTGGGTCAATATGAATAAGAAATCATAGTGTATTTTCATTCAATTTAGCCTCCTGAGAGCCAGAAAAAGAAGTCTTTGGGTGAAAAAAACATGCCACAACATTTTTGTCGTAAACATTTTTTAACATTTTTTATGGAATGTCCTTTGTAGTGGACAATGGTGTCTGGTGCCAAATGAAGAAATTATATTGTAATTATCATATTTTCAGACATTTTGATGAGAGGCCAAAAAAAAAAGTTTAGAAAACAAAAACTGAAATTATTTAATAAGTAAAGCAGTTAATAGCTTTACTTGCCTATATTTCACGTTCACTGTATACTGGTATATTAACATCAAATATGAAAAAAAACATTGAAAGCAGTCACTAAAACTTGAAATTTTCTTGGTTTTGACATTTTGTAAATGTCATGCCACACTTTTTTAGTCATAATGAATGATACTGCAAGAAGCCGTTTTTCTGCTTGGTTACACACAGATACATGCCACATTTGATGCATTTCACAAAGGTTTTGCCTTTGCAGCCTGCATTTCTGCATCTTGATGCATTGGTTGCATCAACCATCTTTGGCAAATGGACCAAACCATACTTTTTATAGCACTGTGGGGATGTGGCTTCACATATCTTTTTTTGGGTGGAGGAGCACTTTCTTCATCATTATTGTCACATTAATGTGACAATAATGTGACATTACTTCCACAATTCTTAGCAAAAGTCTCTCTGCCTCTGACAGTTCCCTCTTTCCTGAAATACCTTGCATTTTGTACGAAAAAGATATTTAGTAAGTTCTCATGTCCACCACGGAGGACATTGGACACATGTGTTTTCAGTATCTTACCCAAACCACCTCAAACTATTGATTAACAACTTGTGTTTAAATAAACATTCAACGTCCACCTTTAAAAACACGATAACTGCATAAATTTAACAACTTACTTTTCTTGTGCCCATAAAACATACTGCTCGGTATGGCAGCCATTTTGGAAAGACAGATCTTCTGTTTCATTGGATGTGTAGTGGCCTAGGGTAACAGGCCCCAACCATAATTACTTTTTTTTTTTCTTTGCAAGTTTGATTTCACCCTTTTTGGACCTCCTAGAGCACAAACAAACGAATGAAGTCACACTCAGATAAGTTCTTTTCTTTCAGGTTTATTTCTCACAGTGGCAGCACCAGACAGTGTCATCAATGGCTCGCAATTCTAACCCCCCTCCTGTACCACCCAGCTCACAGTAAACATTAAAAGGGAAAGATAGCCCACACTAGCATTATTTACTGTTACCCAGTAAATAATCATCCCACAGTCATGTATACACAGTCATGTGTTTAAGTTCACACACACACACCCACCCACTCACCCACTCACCCATAACGGGGGAATCAGCTGAATAAAAGGGGGCACATACACATAACACTAAATGACACTACCAACATTAGAAATAAACAAAAATTGATCAAACTTACTAAATCCTGGGCCTCCACGCTCCCACCGTGAGGCCCTTCCACAGCTAGCTAAATAAATAAATAAATAAATAAATAAATACATTTAAAAAAAAAAAAAACCAACCAAAAACCTCAGATCGTGCCCAGTCCACCGTGCTCGTCCTTGACTTGCTCACGCTCCCGCTCTCTTCGTAGAGGGAAGCTTGGCTTCTCGACCCGACAAGGCTCCTGCCCTGCTGCAACGTTCCGTGTCTGTTGCATAGGCACAAGGTCAGCAGTGATCTCGCCTCCCTCTCCGACCCCCGTCGCCCACGCATCAGCGCCTTTTTGTCGCTCGCTGTCAGACCCTCGCGCTGCTCTGTCTCTGTTGGATAAAAGACCCTCCTTCCCAACTCGGCCCCAAATAGCTACTCACAAGCACTCAGTTAGCCAAAGGTACTTCCCTTTGGGGCTGCTAGAGAACGCGGGCGTCTGAGTTCTGCTCACTTCCATCTCCCCTTTCTCTCTACGTCGCCTGGCACATTACTCGTCTCTCTACCACCAACCAGCACATAAGAGAGGAAAAAGGGCACCGACGCAACATCGACGCCTCCGCCTCATTTGGAAATAAGTGAAGAATCCACTCTCGTGAAGAATCCACTCTCGTGAATAACCCTCGTCGTGCCAGGACACGACAGATGAACCCCAACAAATCACATATCAGTGGAAATGCCAGGATGTCCTTTACATAGCACATCAGGTTTTATTCTTATAGACCATTTTGTTTTTTAAAAAAGCTGTGAAACTCTTGTCCAGTGCAGAAGACAAAAATGCATTGCTGGGTCTCAGGAGGATATGAAAATAGGCGTAAAGTCATGAGAGGGGACACCTGAGTTCCTCTTTATCTCTGTATTTTGTTTGATGATAAATGGGGAGACATCATATTATTGGTTAATATTATTTTGCACTGCTTGCTCGTGCACAGTGACAGAAGCTCAGAAGATGGAAAAACAAGAATTCTTTGTCAAGACATATGATGAGATTTGCTTTATATGACGATGGCAAAAAAAAAAAAAACATTACAGAGGCAAAAAAGGGTAAAAAAGTTTTTTTAAGGCAAATTGGGTTCATTTTTAGAGGAAAATAATATCAAAGCATTTGGGGTTGACACCAACCCTCACAGATTTTATCCCTTCGTTGTTACATCAGCAAAGGAAAATAAAGATGTTTGGAAATGCATGTTGCATTAGTTAGAACTTACTTCTCACACTCGAGTGTAACAGCAGCAGAACTTCAAACTGTAGAGCTGCTTTAATCAATGGTAGCACTTTTATTAAGACTCCAGTTAAGAATGTTTTGTATTAATCCTTATTCCCCTCCCCCTCGGCCCATTTTTCAGAAAGTCAGTGGCCCGCTCCAGATCAATGGCCATTCAGCTGAGCAGGGAGGGAGACGGATCTGAGCTATTTCTTTCTTTCACATATTTCATTGATCAGGAAAATAAAATTAGTAGTTCTCATAGAATGTGTGTGTGTGTGTGTGTGTTTGTGTGTGAGAGAGAGAGAATGAGAGTGTGATATGATTCCTTTTAGTACAAATGATAGATTAGTTTTACACCCTATTATATGTATATATATATAGAAAGAGAGAGAGAGAGAGAGAGAGAGAGGAGCAATAAGAATAAAAAAAACAACAAGCCAAAAATAAACCTCATGATTTAGACAGATATGGGATTTAAACAGAGAACTGTTTATGTTTTGATTTCAATGTTGATGTCTCTTTTAATATGTGTTTGCATGGGCATGAGGGTGTACATTTGTGTGAGTGCTTGAATTCCTTCATTGGAGGGATTAAATGATTGATAAGATTAAAATTATGCTAATATGATATGAGCGTGCCTCATGTAATCTTTCTCTTTCATATCAGATGAAGGGTACTGTAATGGTGTAGCTTTAGTGAGAGGCCTGTAATGAATTGGAATAGCATATGTGCAGAGGAGTGTGTAGCAACAGTGTGGGTTGAGTGGTTTGTTTCAGTCACGAGGTTTGAACCCAGGAGGCTACAGTATGAGTATAACTAATGGCAGCGGTACAGCACGAGGGAGAGAGACTGAGTCTAAGATGCAATCATTCATCAGTGAGCAACAGGTCTTCATTTGTCACACACACTTACTCCTATAACTCACTTAGGCATGGTCCTTTACTCATACTCTCAGTCACTTATCCATACACACTCATTCACTCACTCATGCATACACCCACGTACTCATACTCACTCACGTACTCGAAGACGTTCATACACTCACCTGCTGTCATTCACTCATTTAGTCACACCGACTCACTCACTCACCCACTCATACACACATACTCATACACTCCCTCGTTTATACTCACTCATTCACTCACATGTGACTTAAATGCAAACATATCGGTCATAGATCAATAAATGTTTTTATGCTTGGTTTGTCTGTCTCTCTTGTTGTCTCCTGTCTTTGTAGCTTGTCTGTATTGAGCAGAATGTCAAGTAAAGTCAGCTTGCGGAACTTGAGTATGGCAGTGAGTGTGAGTAACATCATATTTTCTGTTATTGTTACAAACCCTTCCGATATGTCTTTTGAAATAGTTGAACTTGAGCGAGAGAGAAAAACTAATGCTGTTGGATAAGCCAGAGGTCCTCAACCACCGGGCTGCGGACCGTTATCGGTACGTGAGTCATTTGGTACCAGTCCGCACAGAAAGTCAGAATAAAAATGTTATTTTATTGATTATCAGTTTCTGAAAGATATTTTATTTTGAAAAAAAATGCCCGTCTCGGTCACGTGACACGGTACATCAAAAATGAGCAAAAAACAAACGCACTTTGTTTTTGGGTGTATCTATCCCGGTCCGTGAAAATATTGTTTTACATGAAACTGGTCCAAGGCACAAAAAAGTTGGGGACCACTGGCATATACAGTCATGTGTAACATAAGGACTAGTTTGCAACCCAAAACCCAGTGAACTGAATATTATTGGTTTGAAATATCAAATATTTTAAACTGGTTTATCGCTAAGGCTGTATCTGCTCCATTCTCTGGTTTGAGAAGGGACTTGTTTCAGGTCACACTGAAGTTCAGCAGTTGACACTTATGTTTGCTTGACCCTTCTCCCCTCCGAGTGCCCATTTATCAAACTGCACATGAAATCATAAAGTTAAGCAACAGCTCTTAACATGGTGGTGGAGATTCTGGCAGGAAATGCTGAACACTCTGACCATTATTGAAATGGTCAGGGAATGAGCTCCTGTCCCTGAAACACACAAAAACATACTCACACACTGATGCTTCCTTTAACTGTAACATTCTCCCTGGTCGTTCCTCCTTGTCGCGAGGGTGCATTCACATCTGCCGTGTGTCAGCGCGAGTGTTTACTACTGTTTATACCCGCTCTGCTCCTCTGTTTGCTTATTTTTTCTCCATCAGAAACAATCGCCACGGAGACGGCGCTCAGCTTTAATTTTATGTAAATGTATTATAATTGCCATGACACAGAACTCCATCCGCGTTAGTCGTATGCAAATAATGTTTGCTAAACAGGCATCTTGGCATGAGGCTTCATGCAGACTTTGTTCACACCCCCTCAACCTACCCGCAACCCTCACAGAACACACACACACACACACACACACACACACACTTACAGACACTCTTCCCCCAACTGTGCATTCCACCCTCATGAAACCCCCAACACCACAACCCCCCACATTTATTCATGGTTTGTGTATGTGTGTTTGCACACGTATGTGCACGCTTCTGCTTGTAGTCTGCAGAGCGTTGCAGTGAGGGGTCTGACACACTCTAGAAAGCAGAAATCCTAGCTTGGGGAAAATCTTTGTTTGGCTTGTTTCTCACTAATTTCTGTTCAGCCAAATGAAAACAAGGAGTGGAGAGTAAGAAAGAATGGACTGGAGCTGTAAGAGTGAGCAGTGGACAGGAGGTGGCAGGATGGGTGTGTGTCCCTGTTGCCACCCCACTGAGGAGAGAAAAGGAAGGATGGAGCGAGAAAGAGGGGGTTTTGTCTCTCTTCTAGCAGCCCAAATCCCTTTTTCCAGGGTCTCTTTTCCAGAAGAGATTGTAACGTCACGGGTAAAGCATAGCTTCAAAGGGGATGGGAAGTCTGGCAAAGTGGAGTGCATTTGTGTGTGTGTGTGTGTGTGTGTGTGTGTGTGTGTGTGTGCACGCATGTGCACATATGTGCTTGTGTACTTTCCAGGGAAGTCAGAGACTGCTGAATCCCATACACACCAAGACAAGATGTCATCCTCTTCTGTGTGTGTGTGAGTGTGAGAGAGAGAGTGTGTTTTGCAAAGTTATAAATCACTGTGAAGTGCCTGTGTATTATTAGCAAGCAGCTATGAATTGCAATTACAAACTCCAGTCTCTCTCCCGGTTAGAGTTTGACATGACAATATTTACATTTGTTTTGTCAGTTTCATTGCAGCAAACAAGATACATACATTGATCAGCCTTAACATTAAAACCAGCCTAGTTCAGATGACAGCAAAAACAGCTCTGACCTGTCAAGACATGGAATTCATAGGACCTCTGAAGGTGTGGTATGTTATGTGGTAGCAGGATATTAGCAGGCAGAGCCTTAAGAGTTCTGTGAGTTGCGCGATAGGTCCTCCACGTATCGTACAGTTTTTTAGCCCATCCCACGATTGCTTGATTGACATCTGGAGAATTTGGAGGCCAAGTCAACATCTTGAACTCTTTGTGTGTCAGGGTGCGTTATGCTGCTGAAAGAGCTCACTGCTATTAGGAAATACTGTTGCCATGAAGAAGTGTACCAATGTTGAAGTATGTGGTACATGTGAAATTGACATGAATGACTGCAAGGACCCAAGATTTCAGAGCAGAAAATTGCTGAAATCATCAGGCCGCCTCTGGGAGCTTGCCTTCATGCCGTAGAGCATTCTGGTGCCATCTCTTCCCCAGGTGAGCGATGAGCACAAACCAAGCTGTCCACATGATGTTAAAGAAAATGTGTCTAAGCACAGCCATCATCTCCTATTGCTACAGGTTTGACGCTCACTTACCCATTGTAGGCACTTTTGGTGGTGGACAGGCGTCTGCATGGGCACTTTGACTGGTCTGCAGCCATGCATGCCCACTGGCAGCAAGCTGTGATGTTCTGACACCTTTCTGTCATAGCCAGTGTGAACTTTTTCATAAATCTGGGCTACAATATCTCTTCTATTGAAGCAGACTACATGGGATATTGACATGCACATCAATGAATCTTGGGTACCCTTCACTCTTCCGCCGGTTCAACAGTTGTCCTTCAACTATTGGTAGGTTCTAACCACTGCATACCAGGACTTCCCAAAAAGACCTGCCGTTTAGCCGTCAAAGTTGATCAGATCTTTACGCTTGTTCATTTTTACTGCTTCCATTACATCGTATTCAAGAACAAACTGTTCATTTACTGCCTAATGTTTCCCACTCATTGACAGGTGCCCCGGTAACAAGACAACCAATGTTGTCAGTGTTTTAATGTTGTTGCTGATTGGTGTATTTCTCTCTTTCTATTTCTGCTGCCCCCCTTCTCTACCTCCTTGTTTTCTTTTCTTTTACTTCTCCTTTCTCCTCTCTCTCTCCTCACCTTTTCTTTCTCTCCCTCTCACTATTTTTCTTTCCCTTCTCTGCTTTTCTATTGTCCCCCTCTCTCTTTTTGTCCCTCTCTCTCATTTTCTCTCTCTCCTCCCTCTCCTTTAATCTCTCTCTCTCTCTCTCTCTCTCTCTCTCTCTCTCTCTCTCTCTCTCTCT
>JBBJLS010087694.1:0-23010 GCA_037577275.1 Bryconaethiops microstoma
ACACACACACACGTACACACACACACACACACACACACACACACACACACACACACACACACACACACACACACACAGACACTCTCTTCATCGAGTGTTGGTTACATCCACTCAGAGTGACGCCTCAATCTCAGCAGGCATATCTATTGGCCACACAGCATTACATCAACACACTAAAACCGAAAACAGCCTTTTTGAATGTGAGAGGTGACCAACCTAAAGGTCAACGTCCCCCAGACCACTTTAGGTCCACTAAGAGACTGACAGAATTAATACACTGAATGCACAGATGTTTTCTCATTTTTCTATTATTTATGGTTGACATTTTCTGTATGGAAATAAACCAATAACTGATCGTTTAAGGTGTATATTACAGCACCTTCCTCTGGTCGGGTTACATCCCACAAATTACTGCGTATGGAAGAGCCTGCCTGAGTCTTTGGACTCCACAAAACTTCTGAATTGGTGTGGTTCCACACCAAGACGTTACTGTAGATCCTTTAAGTCCTGGATCAGACAGGCACGTCCCACAGATACTCGATCAGATGAAGATCTGGGGAATTTGGAGGATCCTTGAACTCTTTGTGATGTTCCTCAAATGGTTCCTGAACAGTGTTTGGAAATGTCTTGCTGTCCTGCTAAAAGAGGACATTTCCATTAGAGAATAGCGTCTCCATAAAGGGTAAACCCAAGGTTCTCCACTAGAACATCACCCACAGCATCACCAGACAAGGGGGCGCTGCACTGTGTGTTCTAACCTCTTTCTATCAGAGCAGCATGAACGTCTTCAACAGTTTGTTCTACAGAGGACCGTCTGTGGGATCAGACCAGACCAGGACATACCTAGATCTTCCAGAAGGATTAGGTTGACACAAACCTGTCAATACAGAATGTAAATAGAAAGTAATTTACTTCATATTGTAATTAACAAGGTAATAAAATAAAGAAAATCAAGTAATTGTGTTGTAAACTGACTGCATGACAGAACCGTGGACTTGTATAACCCGTGAAATATTTGGTGATATTTTGCAATTTAAGCTGCTTTAAACTTTAAACTGTCTGTATTTCAGTTACATACACACACACACAGACACACACACACACACACACACACACACACACACATATATATATATACCCCGGGACTCCAGCCAGCAGCTTTCTTCCCGTGGATCCAACACTGGTTCCTGCACCGGCCGCCTCAGCTCTCCTGACCCCACACTGTTTTCTGCACCGGCAGCCTCAGCTCCTGACCCTGCACTGGGTTCCGCACCGGCCGCCCCAGATCCTGATCCTGCACTGGTTTCCGCACCGGCCGCCCCAGATCCTCACCCTGCACTGGGTTCCGCACCGGCCGCCTCAGCTCTTGACCCTGCACTGGTTCCTGCACCGGCCGCCCCAGATCCTGACCCTGCACTGGGTTCCGCACCGGCCGCCTGAGCTCTTGACCCTGCACTGGTTCCTGCAGCGGCCGCCCCAGATCCTGACCCTGCACTGGTTTCCGCACCGACCGCCTCAGCTCCTGATCCTGCACCGGTTCCCACACTGGTTCCCCAAGCTCCAGCACCAGCCTCTGCACCGGCGTCCAAGGCTCCTGGACTGGCGTCTGCACCAGCATCCAAGGCTCCTGCACCAGTCTCCGCACCGGCATCCAAAGCTCCTGCACCGGTCTCTGCATTGGCGTCCAAGGCTCCTGCACCGGTCTCCGCACCGGCCTCCCCGGCTCCGGTATCGGTCTCTGCACCAGCCTTCCGGACTCCAGCACCAGTTTCCACATAGGCCTCCCCGACTCCAGCAGCTGTGGCTCCTGCCGCAGTCTCTTTCTTTGCAGAGAGGTCACCTCCTTCACCGCCTCATCCGCCACTGTTGTGTGGGCTGGGAGGTCCATTTAGGCGCCCCAGAGTGGCGCCAATGGGGGGGGTCCAGTCACGATTCAGGTCTGCGGCCGATAGAGGTCGCTGCATGATTGTGGACTGTCCTCCTCCACTTACAGCTGGCGGTAGTTACCCTGATGGTGGATTAGTCCCCTGTTTGGTATTTAAGTGGTTCTGTCCCTAGATGTGTTGTGGAGCATACCCTCACCTTTTCCCAGTCGGTGTCCTCCTCGATTCTTCTTCTTTCTGTTTCTAAGTCTGACCCCCGTGCCTGGTTTTGTTTTGTTCTGTTCCAGTGTTTAATAAAACTTCTAATTTCATGGAAGTCTGCGCCTGTGCCTCCATCTCCTTTCCTCTGTCCGGACAGGACCGGTTCGTGACATTTGTTATATCACACGAATCACACACTGTGATTTACTGGCAGTCTTGCGGGCCATAAAAAAATTCAAAAGGCCGTATCCGGCCCGCGGGCCACTAGTTGAATAGGCCTGCTCTAGGGGTGACTGAGTATTTAACGTGTGTCATATATTTGAGGCCTGATAGAGTTAACATATTTCGAGTGTTTCCTGTGTTTGGAGTGTGTTGCTGCTGTCTCTCAGTGTTATCTGCTGCTTTCCATAGAGTTAACATATTTTTGAGTGTTCTGTTAAGTTCAGTCACTGATTACTCCGGTTCTGGTTGAGTGTTAATTAAGTCCATCATATGTTGTGTGTTGAGGAGAACTGTTGATCACACAATGCTTTGAACTGTGCGTGTGCGTGTGCGTGTGCGTGTGCGTGTGTGTTCATATGCTTTGGGCGATGCAAATGCCTCTCTCTTTGATGTGATAAATGGTGTGTTGCAGTGGGTCCAATAGTCCATCCTCCTGGCACTGATTTGCTGTTTCTGACCCCACTACTCGCTTCAGTTTGCCTAGTTATTGTTTATTTCCAGCATGAAGTCCCACTGAGTGTAGTTTACCTCTCCTTTAAAGAAGACAATTTCTATGTCTGCTTCATGTAGAAGGAGCGTCACATCCCTCAGAGGATGATTAATTGTCTGGGATTGTAACAGTTTAGGGATATAAATAAGAAAAAAAAGACTAAATGTATTTTCACAGGTTGGGAACAGCATAGTTAAAAGTCAAGAATTAGTTCTAGATGCTGTGTTTCCTGTGTTTGGAGTGTGTTGCTGCTGTCTCTCAATGTTGAGGAATTATCTGCTGCTTTCCATATCTGTGTGACTTTAGTTTTGTATGTAAATACTTTACCTCCATCTCTTTTAAGAACACGCCTGAAGCAATGCTTTTCTGTGTGTGCTTAAAGAGAAGAGGAATGATGACCTCCATGTATGGGGTAGGTTTTTCAAGTCTGATTTCCTGCTCTTCTAGTCCTCGCCTCTTGGTATGACACCTCTGTAGAGAAACCTGTGAGATTTCCTCCAGTAGTTAGTATGAACATTGACATTTTTATTTAAAGTGTTAACTTCAACATGTTTTGGTAGAAAGTACCATTTGTGCTGTTCTGATAGTAATTGGGACAAATTCTCTTTGTTTCGCAACATCACACAGATACAATTACAGCAGCTCTTTGTCTCAAGATGGAGGTGATGAGTCCTAGAAACAGCACCTTAGCATCAGAAGAATGCAGCAAACCTACCTTAGACTATGCATTGGGACTTTACAAGTTCTCATTTCGTTAATTTGTTTGTGTGTCATTTAGTATAATAGCTTTTAAAATCCCAATTTGCATTGCTTATCTCCAAAAGCAACTCAAACTGGGGTACAGACATCACAGCTATATACAAAGCTCTCAGAGTAGCAGCCCTTAAGTGAGGTGGTAAGTCTTTTTTCCAAAATGGAAAGTAGCCTACTAGTCCAGGCTGAAATATATTGTCTGATACCACAGAACCATAATATATTCAAAAAGTATCATGATAATGAATTATCTATATAAGTAGCACTATTGCCCAGAGTGCTTGGTTGTAAGGACATCAGCACTAAGCATTGTTCTCTGGGTTTTATGAATCAAAGCTCCATCATACTTCTATGATACCATTTATTCTATTCTAGAAGAGAACATCAGCATTATGTGATTTACAGTTTTGATCAGTGGCCAGTGTTTCACACAAGAATCCTACTTGTACTAGTGTGACTGTTTGCTTATTTTGGGAATCATCCTCAGTGAGGAAGGCCTTGCTCTTATCTCAACCATTGAAACATACTCAATAGGCCTGAGCCAAGACCATGCATTGTCCAATGTCAATTGTTGTTCTTGTGACCCATCCTGTATTGAATGTAAAAACTCTTGCTTAATGACCTGTGCTGATGCCAATCAAATTGTGCCATTAACCTCTAACCTCTGTATGGTTGCTCTGAGAGGCCAGCCCTGCATGGAAACGCATCACCACAGCAACCATTGACCATCCATAGCCTTGAACAGGAAATGAGAACTGGCCTCTCAAGTTTTCAGAAACACATCACATCATTAACAAGGAAAACAGAACATGTCAAGAAAATGTGTTTCTGGTACTGAAAGTGTCTCTAGAACTCTAGAACTTTTAAGTAATTTACTAACCAAGCCAAACTTTCCTGAGTCCTAACATGTTTGATATAGATTTAAAAGCATATAACTACTGGGCATTTCCAGTCCCTATTTAAGAAACACTTTTGTTGTCCCTTGAAGAGAACCTGAGGCCCTATAGTTGGGCAGCAACTTAAAATTATTTTGATGACCAATAAATCAGTTAGGTGGTTGGTTTAGAATAGCCAAAGAGCAAGATATGCATAAAAGATTTATTCATGAAATACAGCTCCGCATTTCAAGCTTTCATGAATAAGACAGTTTGATAGAAAATCACTTTTTTTTTTAACCGAAAAATAAAACTTTAATAAATATTTGCAGCCCTTTAAGCCAATATAAAAATGACAATAATTAATATAACTAAAAGAAAATACAAAAACTAAACTGACATTCTTTTTTAGCACTTTTGATTGTCATTAACATGCTGTAAACACTAGCACACATACAGTACATGTCTCAAACAAACACACACGCGCTCTTTAGAGAAACTCTGCATTTGCATGCAAAAATGTCAGCGTGTCAACATGCTCCGGGTTAAGACTGAATCTCTCCTCAAAGGCAATATTTCCTACTGCTGGAGAACTCTGATGGTGTTGACGTTCCAGGGATACATAAATAGGACTTAGATAGCCTAGCCAATGCAGGATATTTGTCTGTGTTAGCGTTCCAACAAATTAAGGCAGTTTCTTCCTTGGCAAGTTTTGTTCCACAACAAAGTATGCTTGGATTTCATTTCTCAATTGATTAATAAGATCAGGTCCTCTCTCACTATTCTCCTTCTCACTGCTACCTTAAGAATTAAGCAAAGAGACAGAATTAGGTGCAGCTTGAGTAGTTATGGTGGAAAGGGAGATGGTGGCAAGCTTTAGATGATCCATATCCAAATCTCTCTGCAAATGCCAGGGTCTGCACTTTAACCTGTATGTTGAAAGCATCCTCAAGTGGCAGAAACCTGAGTCTTTTGAACCTCAGGTCCAGAGCAGAGGGCATGATCGCTGTATTTCTTTGCACCAAGAGAAAAAGTAGCCTCCATACTGCTAATCAGCATCTGTGCCATGGTGAACATGCCCAGTTTGACTCTGCCATGATAGAAACACCTATTGCTTTTTTTATTGGAAATGAATCACCATTTATTTATGCAATGACATGACAATGTAAAATATGTAATGACAAACAACTAATCAATTATTCAAGTAGTTGGCAACTATTTAAGAAATCTGTTATAATCGATTATTTAGATTAGTTATTGCAGCCCTACCCATACCAGCTTGGGGTCAAATATAATTTGAGTGTTGTGCATAATCTACAGTATGTATCTTCTTATAATCCCCTCATTTATTGGGTATGAGTGAATGTTTGTAGATGTCCATGTGGACATGGCCTTGAAGTCTATATATCAAGCCTGGTGTGTTGTGTGACTTTAGCACATTCTAGAGCAAAACTTCTTTTGTTCTTGTTTGCTAAACAGATATAGACATGCTACAACTGCTCATGTGCAGAACATTCCGCCTGAACTATGAATGTTACCTGAGTGCATTGTAGATCTTAAAAATAATTTCACATATCCCAGCCTAAAGCAGTATTAGGCTATTGTACTAGTACCTTGTAGCTCTTAACACTGTGAGGTAACGGCTTTTTATTATTTCAGCAAAAATCTGATTTATAGGTAGTAAAAGTATGACTTTGGCCAAACCATCCCAGATAAACAGGTAACACCAGCATGTAGTTGAAGAGCTTCTGTCTCCGGTTTCACATTATTTACTGTGCTTACACAGACTATCGGAGAAAGATGCTGCAAATTTTGACTGAAAGGGTCCCTCACTCTGTATGTTAATGTTAGCCTGTCAGACAGTACTTTTAGAACCTTCATTTATGCATTCAAAAACATGGTCTTGAGAGTTTTTTCTGTTCTTTTTTTGGAAAGCATCTGGCTTGCTTACCATTGTGTCTGCACCACAATATTATCACAAATTGGCCCAAACTGGGTGAGCGATCTGACTATGGTTGCTCACACACTCAGAAGTCTGTATTTGTATCTGCATTTGTTGCTTTTAGGAAGAAGTCTCCAAAATAGTAACTTTACAGGACAAGAAAGAAAACTTCTTAACTATTAATGGAAATTGAGGAAAGAAGTAAATGTAGACAAACACTATTGATCTGTTAATCATGGAAATTTAAAAAAACAAAAATGGAGACGCAAGGTTATGTTTTAGTATAGCATTATCCTGTTGTATACAGATTCATGTTGTCTCCTGTAGTGACTTTAAACACTGGAATGATGTTAATAATATCTGCAGACTCTCCCCACACTCCCATAATAGATTCACCATGGCTTTCCCTCCCTGCTTCCAGTGTTTCGGCAGAGTCTTTATGGAGCATGTGTGAATGTTACAAACTGTCATTGATGCTGCTCTTTTACTGGCACACCTGGTCAGCCTGCAGTCATTAACTCTATGAAGCCATTGTGACACAACCATACACAGAGACTTTAAAAGACATCTTTTGCCTTAAAACTACCATAGTGTCCGCTGGCACATTAAGAACCCTCTCCTCTGAGGTAAACATGTGGCTGAGAACATTGCTTTGGTGCGGGCACTTTTCCCAGGCCAGCAGAAATGAAGCATTTATGAAGAGAAATGGGAAATGTCATGGCTCTTGGCCTCCTTCTGTGTGTTCCCTCGAGGCTACTGGGAAAGACATTCCACAGAGCTCTGCACTAATGCTGGGCCGCATTGTACAGCAGACCATCAGAATTAATCTACTCATTTATTCCCATCAAGGATCTTTAGCAAAAGGTTTCTATGCCTTAAAGACCCATTTCTAACTCATTCGAATTAGCATCAGACATCCCCCAGTGTCAAGAGGACATGGAGATTAAATTCACATGGATGTCTTCTTTTTTGGAAAATAAAGTTTGATTTATGATGCTGGCACTGAGAAATGTTGTCAGTGTTAAACTGCTGGATATCAAAGAAATGTCAGTATGAAAGAGAGAGACAGAGAGAGATGGAAACATGTTCATCCCTAGGCCTAACAGATCTAATTTCTGCCTTTTTATCTGTGTGCCACCTTGTCTCTGTCCATACAAAGTCATATGAGAACAGGGTTTTATTTGTACCAGAGGGAGAATTTGTAACTTGCGCAAAAGAATAAATCCAACCTGACGCATAGTAGGGATGAGTTGAAATTTTAGAATATTTACGAAACTTAAATGAAATAATAAAGTTGATGTTTTGATAAGCTATTTATTTACTGTCTAACATATGTTCTTATATTTAAAGCTTGATTATTTACAAAGTTCAGTGCATTGTGCGTTGTAGAGGCCATGTCTTACGTTTTGGTCAGAAGTTCTAATAATAGTTCAAAGAAGAAAGCATGGAAAAACACCTGCTAGCTACTGTGAGAAAAGCACTGGTAAACAAGTATCTATTATTACTAATGAAGATCACTGTGCTAAAGAAGAGAGAGCCTCAGTCTCACCTAAACAGACTTCATTCAAATATTTTATTTTGAGGTAGCTGTTTCTGAACTGGCTAGTTTCTGGGTTCTTGGAGTAATTGGGTTGGAAAAATTACTTTTTCCTTAAAGTTATCAGTAAAGTAACCTCATTACAGTGTGATAGAAAAATTTGTCAATTGTAATCTATTACTTTTTAAAGTAACTACCCCAACACTGGCAGACGACAGACATTTAGAGTCTAGATCTACAGTGTGGATCTAATAGTCAGATGCTATGTCTTTTTGGATGCTTTGTCTGGCATGTGGTAGCCTGTAGTCTTGAGAGCCCTGTGTGAAATCTGCTAGCTACAAACATAGCTTATGGTTCTTTCCCGAAGTCTGTTGCCTGATGAATTCATGATCTTTATGATTTGCTCACCTCACTTTATGTGTGGTTTAGCATTATCATCAGTAACCATCCTAGTAGGAACATAGCCTCAGATCTCAGTTAACAAAGACTGATTCTGCAGTGTTTTCATAAGCCACGCTTACGAATTTCATTTTCCGATTTGTCCTCCACCTTACAGCACTATAGTTACCAAAGGTGTTTGAGTGTTGCTTGGTGATTTGTTGAAAAGAACAATATACAAACACAGTATTTGTTAACACTGTTTGGAAACTGAAGTCGAATGAGTATCTGGTTACTAATCCTAGGCTGAATAATTTGAGTTTTCGAGTATTTATTCATTGATGTTTGTGTAGTCACTCAACTGCTAAGTTTTATCTTTAAAAACGGCAGCACAGCTAATCATTGAAGTTATACAGATTTAGCATAAAACGCTGAAATAAACTTAGTCACTCAACTACCTAAGTTAATGCACCCACAATGTAATTTGTAATACTGAAGTTGGCTTTTTATTTCACTTTCTGCATTAAATGCTAACTTATTTTCTGATCTGCCTTAAATGGTTTAATGCTATGTTCTGACTGCTGGAAAAAATTCCAGCAAGATGATGATAGAAAACCTGGAGCACCATATCAGCAATTGAACAGCTCTTATTCAGTAAAGCAGCTAAACTGGCACTGAAAATGTCAACGTAGTCTTAACCACAAAGTTAGGATGCAAGATAGCTAACTGGGCTCACAATGTTTTATATGGCAATTAATCCTTAGATACATTTATTAAATTTACAGTACATCCTGTGTGTGTTTGTGTTTGTGTGTGTGTGTGTGTGTGTGTGTGTGTGTGCGCGCGCGCGCGTGTGCACATTGCTAAACACTGCGACAGTACTGTAATTGAGTTCAAAGTGGCAGCAACATGCTGTGCACATATAGCCGTAAAACTCCCACAGTTCTCTCCGTCTCCGTCTTTCATTCTGTCTCTTTCCCCCTCCTCCCCACCTCTCTCTCTCTCTCTGTCTCTCTCTCATGTGCTTTCTCTCTCTCTCTCTTGCAGTATCGTGACTGTGGGATCTTTTGTCTGTGTGGCTCCTGGTTTCTCTGTAGTGAATATGAGCAGTTCATTGGGGTTCAGTCTAGCAGCAGAATCCCCCACTGCTGCACTGTTCTGTACTTGGCCTGCTTTGTGACTCTGACAAAGAGAATCTGCATTAATTATACTTCCCTCTTATAGTCGTCTATCAAATTAACTGACAGGAAGCTAATAAAGGATTTAACACACATCTCTCCACAGACATAAGTAACACACATTAATGCGTTTACTACACAGACTTATACAGAATGTACACACACATACTCTTCCCCCACTTTCTTTCCATTTCTTGGTTCATAATAGCTTAAAATTGAACATAATTCAATAAAATGTAAGGCAGTGTTACAGTGCATCATGCAATAAATGACAAATGTTTAGTTTGTCTTCATGGAGCTCATTGTCTCTCAAAGTTGTATTCTAGGCCCTGATGCGTGTTCACTGAAAATAATGGCCAAAATTGGGCTCCTGCAGAAATTCCCTCAGAATGAATGCAGATAATGAATGGTTTGTTTACTCACTTCTGTCACAACAATAGAAAATGAATATGGTCATGATTAAAACAAAACCAACAGAGAATGCGTGCAAATATAACCCGTAATAATACACATACACACAATGTTTTTCAATGAAGAAAATTAATGGTGTTCATGTTCTTTTTGACCCTTAAAATCAGTACTGGTACCAAAGTTTTCATATTGATTGGCTCCTGCTGTGTGGGAGGTTGAGACAGAAATAATAAAAAATAATGGATGAGCACTACTGAGCCTCTGGGCTTTTTGCAACTTAAACACACACACACACACACACACACACACAAACAATTATGTCCTCAAAAGCATTCAGCTTGGAAACGATCAACCTTGCATGGATATAACAGAGACAGAACCTCATAAAGGAAGTATAAAAAATAAAGTATAATTTGGAGTGCGTACATTTGCACAATACACAAATTTTTATAAGGTTCATTAAACTATTGATATTAGAAATCATAGACTGAGTATACCAGATAAGAGGCTTAACCATCAAGTACATTTATATAGTGAAAATGTGTGAAACCTAATGAAAATTAATATAAATTATATGTGACTAGTATTTATTAAAATGTAGCCTTTAGCTTAATAAACATGTCTTTCCAGTGTGTTTGTCCTTTGAACCATTCAGTTAGTGATTTGCTCTGGTCATTAAATTAATATGTTTATAAGACATGAGCGGGCCCTGGGTTGGCAGAGTATGGTCTCTTTGGCCCTGTCCTAACTCTCTAGAAATGGAAATGGTTGGAGTGAGTCTGTAATCATTTTCACATCCACTAGCTACAGCGTATAATTAGCAAGGGCTGGTTTCTTCTGCCTCAGCAAGGTTGAAATTGCAGCGCTGGACTGGCTAGTCTGGTCCAGGCCGGAAGAGTAGTAATAGACTTGGTGAGGTGACTTAAGGCTACACTTCTTTTTCCGCTCTTATTAGTTCGTTTTGCCATTCCATTTTGCTATATGTTGTTCTTTCTCTTTCTTTCTCCCTTGTTCTCTCTCCCGGGTCTGTGGTTATAAGATGATTTAGTCCTTTGTGTGGACAGTGCTAGCTTAGCCGCACCAGTTTATTGGCAATGTTTCACGCGACATCTCTTGTTTTCCAGGCTGTGGTAGGAAATGACAGACTGGTCCTGCTGTCTCTCTACCATGTGACATGGATCAGAATGTCCCTCTCTAGTGAACATTTTTAGCTTGATGTTCATATTTCTACTCGACTGACTGGGAATGTACTATATTGGGACATAATTTCATTTCTCAAAGCTTCGGTAAAATGGGCTTAATTTCTGTAAGAAGCAAGGATTCTTGAACTTTTTTTTCTGACTGCTTGCTCAGTTTGATTTAAAGAAGAACAGGATAGCACTGTATGTCTTTCCTCCTGTGCCGATGCCCTTGAACTGCTACTATACACTATACACCATGCTAATACAACAAGAATGTGCAGGTTCAGCGTTTAGATATCGAGGAGCTTCAGAGGTTTTTCTGTCATTTGTATCCTTCTGCTAAAAGTAAATGAATGACTAGAGCAGCTGAATCAGGATAGTAGTATTCTGTTATAGTAGTATAGGATAGTAAAACTACATTAGCCTGTATATCAGTCAAACACACCAGTACAGCCTTTTAATATCACATCCATCAAGTGTTACAATCATTTTGAGGAAATATTTTATAGAGAACCAAAATGGTGAAGGATCAGCATTTGGGTGAAGTCTGTGAGGAGTAGAGCCTCCTTTTCAAACACGTCAGGCCAGCTTGCTTTTTTCACTGGAGTGGATTGTTGTGGCTGTTGAAACCAGTGCTCTGAATGTCTGCTGTGACTGCTTGTCTGCTCAATATCCAAACACTTTCTCATTTGTAGCTTGCATATATTTCAGTGTATATTTCTCACATAAATACAACTTTATATACTCGACTTTACAAAGTAATTTAATGCCTGAAAGCAAATTCCTGGACCCGCCTACTGGTATTTTTTGCTATGCCCTCTGAGGTTATTGTTTTTTTCCTCCTGTAGAGACCATAAGGATCAGAAACTTACTCTCACAGAGTGATTTATAGGGACCAGGGAAAGTCTGGAGTCTGACCGAGGTGTTACTTGGGGTACAAGTGCTTCCTGTTTGCTGGCATTTTCTTGTTTAGGTACCTTTCAAACAGTAGACGTCTTTGTTATTGTGTTAATGAGAGGAAGAAAGTGAGAAGAATAGTGATTTTCTTTTTCCTCCTCAAAGTTATGATTTAAGTGTCACATATCCAGCTAGTCTGAGTCAGAATGTCTCTTCTGTCTGAAAGAATACAGTGATGAGATGTGAAAAGAAAAAGAAATGAAAGTAAATGTATACTTATCCTCCAAAATCACTTGTGCAGTGCAGAGATAGTTTATATGCATTTAGTTTATTTTGGTGGGTATATGATTCATGCAGTGAAAAGTTGGATCTGTGGCTGGAACTTAATGTTGCTCAAGATGGTAGGCGATGCTTGCATTTTGGAAACAGAATCTGACTTTCTCATCAGTTTATCCCAGCCAGAGAGGAGACAGAGAGTGTGTTAGACTCGTTTACTGAGAGAGGCCCAGTGCAGCTTAGGGAGATTGTTAAATGATGCAAAGCCAAATGATGCAGGCCTATGTCTAGCAGAAAGAGATATTAGCCCACACCATGTTATACTTAATCCTGAAGTCTCATGGACTGCACCACTAGGAATTCTTATATTTCTGTTTTTCAGCTAACAGCTACTCATAGGCATCATGTAGCAATGGGTATCAAGTGGGGATTTAGACACAAGGAAGCTGAAGAAGAGCTTCTTCACTTCAAAAAGAAGCTCTGTGCACTTTTAGTTTTAAAAGTATGCTTTCAGTCTTAAGGGAAAACTTCTGCGACTGTGCCATGTGCTGTTTGTGGCTTAGAATTTTTGAATATGCAATTTTCTGAAGTTTGATTGTTAAGAAAAAAGAGTGTAAGTTGCTTCTCTCTCTCTCTCTCTCTCTCTCTCTCTCTCTGTCTCTGTCTCTATCTCTCGCACACATACACAGGAAATATAGAAAAAGTGTTATTTGCTTCAGTTTTAGTAAAGGAAGTTCAGTAATTGGTTGACTAAGTATGATATAATATATGGTCCCTAACCTCATTTAAACAAAAATTGTTTGGAAACCCCCAATCTTTACAAAAACACACATGCTTTTTTTCAGACATGATTCAGATCCTCCCCCCACCCTATTTAAATATACTCAGTGCAAACTGTAGGTGACTGGACAGAAACACATTTACACCCAATATTTAGGAATACCAGCAGTTTTATAGCACAACTATTCTGTTGTTTTTGTGCAGTTGTGCTGTTGCATCAGAAATGTCAAAAGCCTTCCAAAAGTTTACACTTCTAGGTCCTTGATGTGGCATTTGCCTCTACAGTCTATTTTTCTCATCTCCCAACGTGAGAACCAATGAACATTCAATGCCAGTAAAACAGGCCATCTTAAGACTAAAAAACAAAAATCAGTCAATCAGCTACAAAACATGTCGAAATAAACTGTTTGGCATAGAGTTAATGAGACAGCTTTGCTGTGCCAAGCAACCTGTTAGACTGCAGTAGTATAGCAAAAATTAATTCAGTCATGAAGAAAAATGTACTCTTGTTGGATGTTGACATAGAGGTATAAATGGTTCAAGAACATAAAGAGAAAAATACGTCACAAACATCCGTCACAAAAATACGTCACAAGTTCAGTGGTAATCTTTGAGAGCAGAAAGCGGAGGTTAGATTTGCCAGCAGTCTCTCAGTTTTGTTCAGAGACGAGTTTTAGCACACATAGTTTGTTCATCTTGACTTTATTTGTCATTTCTTTTTGAAGGGTACATTTTGGAATGTGTCCTTAGTTTTATTGGAAACCACACTTGCTCATTTCCATTGTTGGAAGCATGTCAGACACAGTACATATCCAACCACTGTTTTCAGAAGGTAATTAAGATAATTACAGCATGTGCTTGAACCTGTTTAACACATCTTGTATGCCTTTTCAGAGTGAAAATGAGTTACAATATGAATTAGATGTGACCTCAGATTTGGTCATTATGGTAAAGTAACTGAAGTTACACATTTTAATGTGTTTTCTGTTGTTCCAGTTGGTGAACCGCACTTGCTTGGTGCTCAGAGGAGAGGACATGATCCTGGCAGTGTTCTTCCTTGCCTTGCTGATGAGGGGTTAAAGCTCAGCTTGTCTAAAGGAGTCTCCATGTCCCTACCCTCCTCGCCCCTACTGCCCCGACAGAACTACATGATGCCCTCACGCTCCTGCAAGAAATCTCCAGGTTTGTTCCCTCTTGTAGTTCTTTTTTATTTGATTTATATTTCTGTGACTCAGAACTTGTAGAATTTCATCAGAGATACTTTTACAAAGTGAGAACACTGTCAAAAATGAAAAAGATTAACAATCCACATTGACTGGAGAATTTAGTCCAAAACTAGGCTAAAGCTGTGTCTGGAAATTTTGTGAACCATACACATTTTTTGAAAAAGCTTCATCCACACAGCTCCAGCTGGTAATCAGATGGGTCTGAAAATCTTCTATCACTCATGAGCCAGAGATTTTGTCTTGATGAGCTTCATGGACAGAGCAGTATTGAACTGTTCTTGTGAGTTGCAATGGCTGGAAGGAGATAGCATTCAATAAAAATGCTCTTGGCATGTGCTAACCATGTGTGACCTGTTAGAATCATAGACATGAAGCAGGTCAGAGGTTGTAGGTTGGTATGTGCGTGAGTATGTATAAGAGATTGCATGTGACTGAGTGGGAGATATCACTGAAATCTTCAATATAAATTTACCAAGCCAAAAAATAAAGTGCCTGTCAGCCATGTTGTGTGTGTGTGTGTGTCTGTATGTGTGCGAGTCCCTGTGTGTGCGAGTCCCTGTGTGTGCGAGTCCCTGTGTGTGTGCGCACGCCTCTGTGTGTGTATGTGTGGTCAGCTTGGTTTGTTCTGTAAGCCCAAAAGTCAAAGACAAGGCCATCAACAGCTGTGTGTAACTATCAGTGCTTGTCTCTAAACTTGTTTAAACCTGTGTTTTGTTTACAGAGGACTTAGCAAAGAGGACTGAAATCTGTTTGGTGGTCACTTTGGGCTTACATCTGGGCCTCATGTGTGTTGCATCAGCACTTGTCTTTGAAAAGGGTTAAATGCTTTGAACTTACCGCAAGCACAGCGTGTCATGCTTGGACTATTAGTCTTTTGGTCTTTCACACATTTTTTTGAAGCTGTGGTCAATTAATGGAAGCTAAATTTCTTTTTCTTTCCAGCAGTTTTCGTGCCATTCTTTAATGAAGATCTGTGTTTGAAATTAGAATAATGATTTAATTTAATTATGGTTAATCATAAGACCTTTTGGATGTTTTTAGTGTAGAATACAGCTGATTAAGGGCTGCTTTCAGGAATCGCCTTTTTAAAGTCTCTGTGTGTGTGAGTCAGTGGCCGTGCTATTTCTTTTACATGTATACATGCAATTAAAACAAAGCACAAAGCCTTTAGAATACTGCTGTTAAAGTCTGTTTAAAGTAGGTCTATCATGCCCACCTCTACAACTTGAATATTTTTACAGTTTAATACATTTCAAATAATTATCATAGTAAACATTTTGTTGCTTTAAACTTCAGCCAAGCCTCATTTCATATCAAGTTCAATAAAACTACAAGTTTAGTCATTAAGCTACGATTTTGCTCTTTTAATTTAAATGTTGACTATTCACCTTAATGCCAGACTTATCTCCATGATTTACCTTTCTCAAAATAATAAATACAAAATCTACAATATGTATGTTTATTTATCTACCTTTGACAGATAGAGAGACCGAAAAAGCTGAATAGCATCAGTGTGTATATTAACTATTGAGATAAAACAGCTGGTAGCCTAGTGGTTAGGGCGTTCGCCCTACAATCAGAAAGTCGTGGGTTTGAATACCAAGACTGCTAAGCACCACTGAGGTACCCTTGAGCAAGGTACCGACCCCACAGACTGCTTCCTGGGCACTGTGTTTCTGGCTGCCCGTTGCTTTACTTGGTGAATAGGTTAAATACAGAGGAAGAATTTCGTGCTGTTCACACTGTGTGTCGTGGTGTGTTCACGTATGACGGAATGGTCACTTTACACTTTTACACTTTACAAAACACATTGTATATTTGTAAATTTGTATACTCTTTTGCCTTTGTTTGTGGTAAAGTCCGAAAAAAGAGCTGAAAAAAACTGTGCCGCATAGCTTTCTTGTCATTTCACAGGCATCCCTTTCTATATGATGGGGTTCATTATAGATATCACATTTGGGCAAATGAAGTAACAGGGTCGCATGATGATTCAAAGAGCAAAATAGGGAGCCGTTCAAAGAATTGAGTCTAAAGGATTTCTGCAGTGGAATTGTATCCAAACCGCCTCATGCCCATCTGCTATCAAACCCATTTACTGGTCCCAGTATCGGTCACACTTAAATACTGACCCACAGGCTACTTCTTACCTCAACTAACTGAGCAGGAAGCTGATTAGTAAAAAAAAAAAAAAACTAACTGCATTAATTTATTATGCGGGTAGATTAAGTAGTTTTCCTTTTTTTGTTCATTTCCTCTAGCCTGTGCCTCATTTCCCTACAGACTGCTGAAGGTGTTTTAATGTGGTGGCCTTGTTTTAATCAGTGCCACTTAACCAAAGCCTCAATGAAACAGTGTGCAGTGTCTGTTTCAGTAAAAGACATATCACAAGGCTGTGACACATGCTTTCTGATGCTTTGATCAGTGTAAGGAAACTCACATCTGTTTCACAGAAGCTGGTGTCTGTTCTACGGAATTACCCCAGCTGCTGTTTGACTCCACACTGTCCCCCTCTGGTCATACTCATAAAGTCTTTTAAGGTCAAGACAGTATTTGTGTCTGTGACACCAAGGGCTTAATTTTAGGGTGAGATGCCACCCTGCAAGTGAAATGAACAAATAAGGTCAACCCCTTGTGAAACTTGCAGCGCGCTTGATATCCCCTTTGAACCGATGTAATTCCACATTAGGTCTATATTATTTATTATTTTAATTCCATCCGTTCTAGAGGTTAACACACCGGGACGTGATTGCATACTCATTTATGCTTGATGCTCAAGAATAATAACAGCAGTGTTATTTCATTATTAATTTTGTTCTTGTTAATGTGATAAAAATGAATAAGAAACCTCCTCATTTCTTCCCACCCCATGAACACACCATTCCTCATGAAATTTTCCTTATAGTACATCCACTAGTGACACCCTATGTCTCCCCAGTTTAAATACAAGAGAGTTACATGGCATGAGCACTGTTCATGTTTTACTTGTGTATCTCATTCTCTGTCTCTGACCCTCATTGTCTCTCTTTCTCTGTCTCTCTATGTCTGTCTCTCTCTCTGTCTCTCTCTACCAATAAATTGCACCAGTCCAGCTTCTTAAATCCATGAATCTTTAACTCGTGTTACAGCATTAAAAATGTCAGTTCTATGTCAGTTTAAAATCCATTTGTGTGGCATAAAGACAAAGCAAGGATGGTCCCTCTCAGACCATCACAAGCTAGAAGAGAAACTCAGCTCCCTGGCTGGGCAATATTAAAGTGAAATTCTATTCAAAAGTGTCATACTGAGAGTAGTTATATTATGCTGTTACATTCTGTCTAGGATAGATATTATATCTAGATGTACCTTGCAGAATTTTATTATAGAGAATAGGAAGATTAAATGACTTTTTACTACAGGGTTTAATACTGTACAAAGTTTCTGCAATACTGTACAATGTTCCATATTGGAAAAAAAATAAAGCAAAATATAAACATAGTTTGTTTTATTTTTTCCAATATGTACATTCAGCAGTTAAACTATGTAGTCCAGTGTTGTGTTAATCTGTTGCTTTGGTGAGTTGGGCCTGAAGAACAACAGTTCATCTAAATGTGTACAAGTAACAGTGACAAATGGCATTAAAATCAGATTAACTTGACTAGTCCTGATTTGTGATGGGAATAGATTTTTTTGGAGTGGAGTTTTCCCATAGCATAGCCAATACAGAGGATATACATACTACAGTCATGTCTGCTTTAGAGGTTTGGTCTTACGAAATATCAGCCATACTCCTTTCTGTTTTTATTATTGCCATTAGAAAAATGATGAGCAAAGAGAGAATGTAAAGGGAAGAACAAGTAACAAACAAGTGTGAGAAAAGAGTGAAAAAAGAACAGGTAATGTCTAGAGTGTGTTTGTCTTTGACAGATAACTGACAGATAACAAAAAGCTTCTTTCACTTTTATGCATTTCAGCTTGATCAATCTGATCAGTTCATGTCATGTTTGTCTTTATTAACCTTCTTATATTTACATTTTGAGATAATAGGCCTAAATTATTTAAATAGTGACAGCACGAGATGCTATCTATTTTAGCAATGCAAAATGATATTTCATTAAATGGTAAAAAGTTGCAAAGGGCACTGACTAACATCCTGGTTAACCCAATAAAATAACCACTCATTATAATGAAAAGGAGTTTTGAAATAAATAATAGATGCGTTTTTAACATTAACCTGTTGGTTAAATATTCATGCTCTTTTGACATATTTAGTACATCAGAATAATAATCAGAATAATCATATAAAATCCGGACATATAAATAAAACAATTCAGTCAGTTCCAGGTGCAATCTTTCATGTGACCTACACTATAATTATTAACTGATAAATTTACAGCAGTACATAAACAGACAATGTAATGACAATGTACATGCGTGGATAAGATTGAAACTGACATTGAACCCTTTCAATCGAGTGGTTTCATGGGGTTAATTAGATGTATATTAGAATGCGGGTCAGGGACTGAGTGGTTGGTGTTTTGCAGTGACTCTGGAACAGCTCTAAACTGGTTTCTCAAGGGCAGTCATGCTTATGAATCTTTTATGGGACAAAAGTGAGCTTTCAACTGTTGAAGTCGCTTCCATCTGAATCCTTTATTTGATGGAGCAGAACAGAAGAGTGATATTTTGCAGAAAGAGGAGTATTGTCACAAGTCACTGCTCTTCCTGAGGCTTTTGTTGCTCATACAGAAGATCTTGTGTCTGTAAGGGAGTTGAGGAAATGTGAAAAAGTCATGGAGTCCATCTTGAAGAATGTATTTGGCTGTCTTTGATCCTTCAACACTGTTCTGTTCATCATCTGCAAACCAACATGGTAATTGTGCACAGGAGCACCCACACACAAGGTTTGTGATTGTGTGTGCTTATAAGTGCATCTTTGACACCTTTTAAGTGCCTGATATTCTGGAGTCACCCAAGCAGGTGAGCACGGGGAATGTGTGAAAGAGGGTTGAAAGGTGTGAAATTCCACAGGTACATTAGCCTATGCTCTACTTCTCAGCTGCTGGTGAGAATTTGTTTCTTTTTTGTTTTTGGACAGCAATATATATATATATGACAAAACTTAAATCAAAAGCCATTTAAACAGTTACAAAGAACATTACAATAAAATGAATAATAAGATCCAGAATTCTGGTTTAATTTTGGTGAGAATTCTGGTTTACTTTTCCCGATATGCTTCATTTGCCGCAAAACTATAAAATCACAATACTTGAAGACATTTTCATGATACACAATACTAGTGACTGATAGAGTCAGTGATCTAAGACATTCTGAATACACATTATGCATCACAATGTCTCTGAGATATAAAGTTGGTGCAGACAAAAAAGATTGGCGCCGCATTTAAAAATGGTCTCAGAGTATTAACTCATTTTATTCAACGTTGCACTCACTGCACTCACTCCAGTCAAACAGGACTAATAATATTCTCTTTGTAGTAAACCATGCAGTTATTTTTTATGCGCTGATGTCTGCCATATACACATGTAATACGTGTCATACATTTTAATGATAAAATAAATGTCATATTGCCCCCCCTTGACATATATTACAGTTTTTTTTTCTGAAGTTTGCTGAGGGCTGACACAGTGCCTCAGCAACACTCTAATACAACATGATGTTAAAACTGCAAAATGAAAAGAACTACAATAATTTGATTTATTCAGTGTTCCTATATATAAAACCAGATCAATTAAGCTCACAGTTATGATGTCTTTGGAATTTTAATTCAAGATCTTCCAACAATAGAGTATAATGCTAGACACACAATAGTTCTCAAACTGTCCCTGAGGAACAATTTAAGAACCACTGTGTTGGGCAGCTATGCCACTCAAGAGCCTATTCTAAACCAGGTTGTGCTGAAACGTCCAGTTCAGTTTTCTGTAAGTACTAAAGATACCCACAATATTAATAGAAAAAGCTTATTTTGAAAATGTATCTTGATGATAATCTCATATTGCCGTATCATCCACCACAGGTGCTTTTCAGTACCACTCAGCAGTTATTTTTTGCAAGTTCATCTACCAAAATTGATGGAAGATTATTGCCTTTTGTCTTTATAGCCACTTTGAAGCACAAGTGCTGGCTAGCTCACTGTCCTTCATAAATTTCGTAATGAAAAGGAAAAGGCTGTGTTTCTGCTCTGTTTCTTGCTGCTCCTCTCTGTATTCTGGACATGGCTTCTCTGCATTGGCTCTGTGTGGGAGCACAAACAGAATGTTTTAAGCTGAAATAATACCTGTTCCGCCTCTCTGCATGGAACTATGAGAGTGTGCTGAGGCTTATGCATTTTAATTTACTCTGATTACATCACAGTGTGTGCATATAAGTATGCATTTAATTTTTGTGTTTTTTTTTTTAAACTAGGATGTGTGTGAGATGTATGTAAATAGCTCTGTGTGAGTGTGTTTGTGTGCCCTGTTTTCAAAGCAGCCTCTGTCTTAGTGACGTGTCCAGTGTAAGTCTCGGAAGACTCTTCTTGTTCACAGAGCAGCCATACTATAGCAAAAATTACATATTGGATTGTCGGCGTATAAAATATTTTGGAGTGAAGAATCTACAATCTTTTTCAAATTTTCTTATTCTAATGAATATGATATAAAGGAAACAAGTCTAATTTGGGGTGCCCTTATGAACATTACTCAGCTTCTGTCTCTCATACACATTAACCTTTCACTTTTCCATATTACATATACACAAATTTCTTTCTCTTCTTTTGCACCTAAATGGTAATTAGCCATAACTTGGAAAAATCCATAAAACAATTTCACTACTGATGCAAATACTAATTTCATTCAAGCAGCTCATGATTCACAGAAGAAACACAGCAACTATTGATCATTAACCTGTATGGTCCTGTAAATTTTCTTTTCATTAAGTGAATGAAGCTCTTCTGTAACTTACTGTTTGTTATTTCCTTTTAATACTCTTAAGAAAATAGTGGTACCGAATAACAGGCACTGGATTGATCCAAATTGTATTAAGACACTGTGTCTGTATTCAGTAACTGTGACACTTAAGTGTTCCCTGTAGATGTGAGCAAGTCCTAAAATAACATGTTTTTTTAAATAACATGTTAAAAAAAATAATTACTTGCTTTATTAAACTCATCTAAAACTGAAGTATAGTTGTAGCAGGACTAAATGAATAAATAAGTTTCTTAAAGATCCAGAAAATGTATCGTATAACAAAGGAACCAATGAACAAAAGAGCAAAAGTAAATTATTTTATTAATTAGCCACAGAAATATTCATATAAGTGGCCTTCGTGTGAACATGCTATTTCAGATACATGTGATGTGTCATATATAGTATATATAGTGGCCCTCTGATTGCTATTAAACAAAAAACTGAAACCACTGAATAACTCATTGTAAAAATAATTAAAAATGGAAATAAAGTTGATACTGTAAGTTCTTTCTTGGTTCAATTCACCGTCAGAAGCGAGTGTATCTGTGAGTGAAGGATTACATTTGTCACATACATGTATTAGTTATTTTTGTCAGCAGACATTTGCTAGCTTGTCCTTGGTCTGTTTTGTGGTCATCTGTAGAGGTGTACGGTGTCTGACTGGTAAATTACACACACCAAGCAGTGGAAGGCATACAGATTGCTGAACCAGCTGTGGTGTTTGTGCAGACTGAGCTATACTGTAGCTTCCTGTTTGAAATCCCAGAGGATTGGTGACTGGAAAAATGAGATTCAATCTTTAAACAGTTATCAGCTGAGCCATCAGGCATGGTTATAGTTCAAATTGCTGTGGTCCATGTGGTGACCTGATGCTGGTTCTGGTTGACTGCCAATATATCTACAATATTATCTACCGTCTACAGATGCAATCTGTAGAATGCATTACAAAAGATTCAAATATTGATCTGTGGTGATGAGAGCAGAGGCTAGCTGCTGAAATGTAGCACAAAAATAGCCATTACTCTGTCAACCAATATTAAAACTAACCATTAAGT
Source organism: Bryconaethiops microstoma (assembly GCA_037577275.1). Taxonomy (NCBI): domain Eukaryota; kingdom Metazoa; phylum Chordata; class Actinopteri; order Characiformes; family Alestidae; genus Bryconaethiops; species Bryconaethiops microstoma. Next base: position 22,230 of record JBBJLS010087694.1, read on the forward strand.
ATAGTTTAGTATTTATTAACCAGCAAAACATGTTTTTACAAGGCAGTTAAATGTGCTTTTCATGGATTTACACACATTTTTTAATTATGTTTTAAAATAGTGAAATTAACAGCTTCTGAGGAATACCCATAATCAGAAATTATGATTATGATTTATTTTTTTAAGAATGAACTTTATAATCAATATACTGACTTATAGACAAAATGAATCATCCATTTATTCAAACGTGAATGATTCAGTCTAGTGCAAGTGAGCCATGTCCCTTGGATGACCTTACAATCAATGTAATGTACGCTAAAGCTGGCACAGTAAAATCCAGTTTGTACAACCTCATAAAACTGTGAGGAGATGCTTGTCCTCCCACTCCTCAGATCTTCAGTGTAGGAACACCACCAAGTCCGAAGCATTACAATTACCCTGGTAGAATGTGGACACAAGCCAGCTGAATGTTGCAAGTTCTTGCTGGTGTAAGCTTAACCAAAGGTTCTCACTATTCTGTAGGAAGCTTAGTAGTAGGATTAACAATGTCAGGTTTTACACAAAATCTAAATGACTCGTGAACTCCTCAGTCTTTTTCATGTACTGTATGTACCCACACACATACACACAACCACAAATATATATTTATTTATGAAAAACATGGAGAAATTCAAGAGGACTGATGTGTGTCTGTGTGTGTATGCCTTATCAGAGGACTGATGAGGCTTTATAAATGGCCTTACTGCTAATCTTAATTGTGAATGTCGTGATGTGATAGTGTGTGTGTGTGTGTATATATATA
>JBBJLS010087761.1:0-22983 GCA_037577275.1 Bryconaethiops microstoma
CCTTGCTCAGGGTACCTCAGAGGTGCCACTAGCAGTCTTGGGAATCGAACCCACGACTTCCTGATCGCAGGGCGAACCTAACCACTAGGCCACCATCTGCCCGTTGATACACTCACCATATTTTCAGCAAAGAAAGACTGAAAACAGTTAAATATTCTCTCAGTATTTAGGATGTTGTGTATGATGTGACTGTGCTAGTTTAACACTATAAGCAATGCTATCTGCACCAAATGTCATCACTGATAGAAAATGCTTATTGTCCACATTGCATAATGTCACATTTTTGTTTCACTATATTCACAATATTTCCATACATTGTTACACCCATTTCCTGTCTGTTTTCTGTATGAAAAGCACAACATTTTTCGAAATTATGTTTCTGTCAGAAATTACAATCTTGAAAAATGTATTGTAAATACCACATAGTGAAGAATAATTAAGGTTTTTTTCTGTTCATTATAGCCCAAATTAAACAGTTAAAAATTCAAAATGCCTTGAGCTCTAATCTTGATGACTCAGCTTAGTACATAATTAGATGAGAAAATCACTAATAATCGCATTATTAGTACAAACCCCATTTCCAAAAAAGTTTCCAAAAATGGCATTAAAACTAAAATCTGTAATTTGGTAATGTTCCAGACATTTTCCATAGAATACAGCCAAGACATTCTGTGTCTAGGAAGACATTCTGTGACATTCTGTGTCTTGTATTTGGTGCAGAATGAGACCTGGCATTGTCCTCCTGAAATGTTCATGGAGGTCCAGAGAAGAGACATTGTCTTGACGGTAGCGTATGTCTCTCTAAAATTATAAGCCCTCATATAATTGCCTTCACATATATACGGACCCCCCATGCTTTGGGCAATGATGCCCCCCACACACCATCGCAGATTTGATAAGCGTTGATAACAGTGTGGATGGTCTTTTTCATATTTGGCACGTAGAATCCAATGTTCATTTTCAAAAAAAGCAAGCTGAGACAAGAACCCATCTGACCACAGGATATTTCCATTGTCTTTCAGTCCATCTCAGATGAGCTCAGGCTCAGAGAACTATGAACAGAATTGATGTGTGGCTTCCTCTTCGCATAATACAGTTTCAGGGAACATTTCTTGATGCAGCGGCGGATTGTGTTCAGCAACAATGATTTCCCAAAGGTCTCCTGAGCCCATGTGGCTATATCCGTCACGGTAGCATGACGGTTTCTTATACAGTACCGCCTAAGGGCTCTAACATCTCAAAACATTCAGCCGCAGTTTTCACCCTTTGACTTTTTATGCACACTGATTTCTCCGGACTCCCTGAATCTTTTCACAGTGTTGTTACTGGGGCAGCTGTTGGCCTAGTGGTTAGGGTGTTGCCCCTGCAATCAGAAGGTTGTGGGTTCAAATCCCAACTCCTGTTGTCATCACTGAGGTGCCCTTGAGGAAGGTACCGTCCTCACACTCTGCTCCCCGGGCGCCCCTCTTTGGTGGCAGCCCCCTTCTTCACTTGGTGAATGTGTTAAATGCAGAGAAAGAAGTTCACGCTGTTCACACTGTGTGCTGTGATGTGTTCACATGTGACTGTAAGGGGTCACTTTACTTTTACTTTATTAACTATAGATGGATACAGACCTAAATTCTTCGATATCTTGCGCTGAAAATTTTTTAAAAATTGTTCGAAAATTCATTTGTGGAGTTAATTGCACTACTGATCTGTTTTCTATATTGTATCTTTTATGGCTGTTTTGTTATTCTGTTGCTCTGTTGTTCTTGTCTTTTATTTATTCCTCTTGTTGCACAGAGCAAGTAACTTGCTGTCACATCCCCAGTCAGCGGCCACTAGGGGTCGCTGCACTCCAGGGCAGGAAAGGACTCTTGTTGACTGGGGGTGTGGCCTCTTCCCTGGCCAGGGAGGTCTGTAAGAGCTCTCAGCTGGCCAGGGATGAAGTACTAATCATTATCATGTGTTTTGTGTTTAGTTTCAGCTTATATAGCCTGTTTTGAGTTCTTTAGGCTGTGGGACATCCAACACGATTTAGTCTGTATCTCGTTCCTTATTTGTGTTCTGGCCCCCGTGCCTCTTTGTTTTGTCGTTAAATAAAAAGCATTTCAGTATGGAAGTCTGCTCCTGCGCCTCCTTTCTGAACGGGCACAGCACAGACGTGACATCTGCATGTGTATGTGTATGTGTTTGTATATGATCATATATTGTGTACATGTAAATGCCAGTTTTTATTTACCCATATATTTATTTTTGAAATATATATATTGTTTTGAAATGTTAAAAACAAATGCAAATAAGGTAATTTGAATCTGAATCTAGTGCTACCTATGCATTTTTATACTCATTCAGCTTGCTCCTCTATTAACTGGTTATACATGAGCACCTTGCTTAAGGCAATAGTTAAGAAAAAAGTGATCTGTACATGAGCTCAATACATCATCATCATGACAGCAGATGATGATGTATTGTGTTAACCGGCATGGCTCATTCAGGTGGGACGTCTGCCCTGTGGCCTCTCAGAAATGACACCGTATTGATTTCCTGTCCCACCATGTCTGTGTGCCCTACCATTATCCCTCATTTAAATCAGCTCGTCTCACTGCAGACCAAACAGCATACTCTCCTTGAGAAACAAACGCCGTCCGGGTTTGACAGTAACACTTGTGGTTAAGACTGCAGAGGAACACTATAGTTCACTATATTGACTTTGACAAGGATTTCACCCTCTTGTAGGTCAGGAAAAACATCCACGGACTTTAGTACCCAGACTGCCATTTCTACGGATGATTAGCTCCTTAACTGCTTAACCAGCACCCATTTTGTCAAGGATTGTGCTTCCAGTGACCCTCATTAGTACTGAATGTGTGATGTGGCCTTGTATAAAATCTGCTCTTTTTAATCTTTGGTACAGCGACGAGGTTAATGATGGTGCGCCGGAGGCTTGTGTCCTCCAACATCGGGTGCTTGTTCATCATTGGTAATGACACTCAAGCTTTCTTTAAGGTGCAAAAAACAAAGTATTCCTGATGGACACCTGTGTCACCCCAGGGGCTAATGAATTCAGCTCTAGGCCATAAAGAAAACTTAAGAGGACAGAAGATTGGTCTCCTGTCACACCTACCTACCATAGTTGTGAGCTATGGTTGTGTGCTGGGTTATTTCTGCAGATAACCTAGATTACTAGTCATCCACAGATTTTTGTAAGACTTTTTGCAGACAGGTAGCAGGGCAGTTGTTTTTTATGTAATTCCACTATTATAAATCAGTAAGTTAACATGTACTACAGCTGTAAAGTTAAGGGTTGAGGGAGGAATTGAGAGGTTCAAACCATATTAGGAGGACGACTGCACAACATTTTTTATCCTGTGCATTTTGAATGCTGTTAAGCAACTATAGTGGCATAACTGTGACTCAGCTCGGCTAGCTAGCTAGCTATTGTTTCCATGTGTACAGGCAGACAGCCCAATCCTATTCTTAAATGATGTCACGTAATAAATTCACATCAGCAAAGTTGCAGAAATATCCAGCCATGAATCTGGTGGTCCAGAAGAAATTCCAGAAATTGACCACAGGATGAGTTGGAGGACGAAATGAGGAAGAGGACGATTTTACAGCAGTGCCTTTGTTTTTTTGCTCCCTTTCAGAAAGAGATTTATTTAACAAGCAAGTGTGGTGCTGCTAGCAAACTAAACCTAAAACCTTTTATGTCATGATTTTGATTCATGAAATAGAGTTTAAAGTTACTCAGCTACTGCAGTCTTTTTTCAGATCAATTACCTTGTTATACCAAGAACAGTCTCAAATTGGGAAACTAAGTAAAGGAGAACTGAGTAAATAAAATATGCAAATTCATGTCCTTTCAGAAGCAGGAGCAGGATAGTGTGGTTAAAATAAGTCAGAATGTGTGGTTAAAATAAACCCAGTGCTGTTGTACTATAGTACTCTCTCTCATCTCATCCTTTTCATTTTGTGCACAATTTCTGGAGCTACTTCTGCGTCAACCGTATTCGTGTCTGGATATTTCTGGAACTTTGCTTTTGTTTAACACTTCAGCAGAGTCATGGGTTCATCAGAGTTGAACACGGTTCAAATTCATTACTTGACATTACTTAAGAATAGGACTAGGCGATATGGCCAAAATACGTTATCACAATACTTATTAATGTTTCTGAGGTTTGTTAAGATGGAACAGACAGAAGGAACCACTAGGGCATTCCAAAATACTATTAAATTATGAACACAGCGATTCATTTCACACTTTGCACTGCACTAAAAAGAATAAATTATGCTCTCCTTGTAATGAAAATCAGTTTCGGTCTGTGTTAAGTATTGATAATAGTCATGACAAGCTCAGAAAAGTGTGCAGGGATGTGATTTATCTCAATATGGTAAAATATAAGAATATTTATAAGAAGAAGAGAGATCAAGTTTGACAGCCTACATGTCAATGTTTCCTGAAAGAGATAAGGAACAGTGGAAGATGACAAAAAGGAGAGCAAAGAGCACATCATACACTGGTTCTGCTGCGATTGGTGACTCTGTGTGTGGAAATGAGCCCAGATGTTTAGATGAATTATTCATTTAATTCTTTGGCATGCACATATCAGGTGTCTTTGATAGGACCTAGTGCTGGGGAGTTAGAGAGCACGTCTGAAAAGCCTTGAAGGGCAGTTCTGTTATATACAGTATAAAGATGATGTTTATGTTTCTGAAGTTTATGCATCACTACATTTGACACAGTGCAAAACAGCCAAATAAATAAGAACCAAACTCAGTACCAGGGTAATCTAATACTTTCATTAGTAATGACCATTCTTTATCGTTTACACTCAAAATAATGACTTTGTGTCAGGCCACACTGAACTGTTATATTATCAATGTCATAACAAAATGTTATACCGTATATCACCAAAATAGTGTCGTCAGAGTAGAGAAAATCTTCACTGTATGCAGTATTTCTTGCAGGTTTTTTAAGTTCTGTTTATCAGTGGCAAATCTTACTATTAGAGCTAGTTTGGGTCAATTTGTGTCATAAATTGTTATTCATGCCTTTACAGTCTTTTCTGCCAGTTCCCCTAATACAGGGGTGTCCAACTCCGGTCCTAGAGGGCCGTGGTCCAGCACGTCTTGGTGATTTCCCTGCTCAGAAACACCTGGTTCACCTCACCAGTTAATTTCCAGGTTTAGTGAATGTGTTTGAGGAGAACTACCATAAAACTGTGCTGGACACTGGCCCTCCAAGACCGGAATTGGACACCTCTGCCCTAATATTATGATAGGTGTACTCTATATTTTTTTTTCATTCCTGATTAAAAAGGACATTTGAAGCTTGTCAAAGACAATTCATATGTTTTATCTAATGCCTGCAACAGACATTAACATACATTTTACCTTGTATGTTACAGTTTTACAGGGACTCCTACAATAAAGATACCTGGCACAAATTAGCACCCATGCAACAGTAATCAAGAAAAGTTACAAGGTTTTTTTATTGCAGTGATAATATGCATGAGTACTGAATGAAGTGGAAATGATGACTCTCTTTAGACAAAGTGAGCTCATTTATTTCACACAAACTCACATAGTGTCCACTGAAAGTGTGAGCCCACTCCAACAGACACACAACCTGTTTGATCCTTGTTTGCACATCTTATTTATTAAGTCTGATTTGTGGATTTTAATGACTGGTGACAGCATCTGCCATCCGTGTTTCAGTTAACCGACAACATCAAGACAGCAGTGTTAGCGCTCCCACCGCGAAACCCTGTTTGTTTGCTGGCTGATGGGAGTTAATTGCCCTCGTGTCAGGGCCATGTTTTAATGGGCTGGGTGCTGGAGCCCTAGTAGGAGGATGGACACATAAAAGAGTAAGTGTATCATGAGCATATTAGACACCAGCCAAACAGGGCAAAACACCACTAATAAACAGGGAGAGCCAGTTATACCAACACACTGGAACATTTACACACACACAGACACATTCAAACACACACACAAGACGTTCCAGAGATCACAGCCTCTGCCACCGGGGTGTGTTTACCATGGCTTCAGGAGGATAGCATTCGTTCATATTGTTAATGATGTTAGGCTGTGCCACAGATTACACTGCATCATTAATGGCTTATGAAAACGTTCTTTTAACCAATGCACCCTTCTAGAGTGTGCTGATCTACCTTATTCTCCATTAATAAATATCTTCACTTCTTGCTCTAGGTTCGTTGCAATGTACTTTTTAAGTTTATTATTGTTTCATTTTGTACTCTGTTTAATTCAGTATTTTTTACTCTGTCTGTTTTAATAGTAGCTATTGCCAAACAAATTCCATGTAAGTGGTATTAGAGTGGTATTACAGGCATACATGATGGCAAACTGCCAGAGGGTGCCTGTATGTCCTCAGTGAATGGGAATGAAACATTAATCTTTCCGGTCTTTGCAGCCATTTATACAGGAGCTTAAGATCAGCACAATAACTGTTTTTGGGAGCTTCATTAAATGGGTTTCCATGGTTGAGCAGCTACACACAAGACTAAGATCACTATGTGTGATCCCAAACATCTGCTGTAGCTGTATAAAGCACAAAACCACTGGATTCTGGAGCAGTAGAAATGTGTTCTCTGGAGTGGTAAATCACATCTAGCAGCCCGACAGGTGAATCCAAGTTTGACAGGTGTCAAGAGAAACCAGAATGTATTGTACCATCAGCAAAGTTTGGATGAGGAGGGATAATGGTCTGGGGCTGTTTTTGAGTGTTTAGGTATTCTCTCTTTTCTCCAGTGAAGAGTAATGTTTAGGCTACAGCATAGAAAGATATTTTAGACAATGATATTATTCCAACAGTTTGGGGAAGGCTCATTCCTGTTCCATCTTGACTGTGCCTCTGTTCACAATGCAAGGTCCCTCAAGACAAAGTTTGGTAAGTTTATGGAGGAATTTGGTTTTCTAATCAAACACCAGCACCTGACCTTATGCTGAATGGACCTTATGCTGCCATCTTTCAACATAATAATTGCTGGTGCTGCACTGGGAAAGAAGTTCTAAATGACAAGTATTTTATAAATGTTTGTAGTGGCAAGCTACAAAAAATAAACTTGAAGAGTTGAGTATGGTGACTGTTACTTCTGTCCTTATTCATGCAACACGCAATAACTGCATTCTAGTGATTGCTGTATGAACATGTATAAAAGGCCACACTGAAAACACAGGACTGCACTGGAAACAGCAGCGCAAAAAAAAGGGAAGTGGTTTCTGCTAAAATGTGCTTAGCTTTGTACAAATTCTGCCACCACACTAATGTTGGCACTACTATAAACAATCGTTACATCCTATAAAACATGTCGCTGTGTACACACATACAAAATAATTACAGAATTTAGTTACTAAACTAAGTTTTGAGTCTGCTTTCTCATTGGGTTGGTATTTTTGTCATCAGTGCTGGTCAGGAAGCTCTTAGGATCTTCAGGTCATGTCCCACTATGAACACGTACTACACTCCATCTGTCTGATGATGGAATTATCAGGTGCATCTGCCCTCCTCTTTGATCTCTTGTTATCACTGGGTAAAGCTGGTCAGTGTAAGTGTTTCCATTGAGCTTTCCTATGAAGAATCTGTTTTGTTTTAGACTTTACCAGCACCTTCTTAACTAATACACTGTGCAAACTGTGGAGTTAATCTGCCAAAATGACTAATTTAACCATCACTGATCTATTGTACTTGTATCCTCCAGCAGCTCTGTAGTAGTTTTTAAAGAAAGCAGTCTTGATTTAAAGAATAATGATGATGTATTTTAAGTGTAGAAGTAAATGCTAAAAGACTACTGCTGTGCTGTGGGGCAGAGTGTTTTTTTTTTCACTCTGAATTAAACCTTTAAATAGCAGTCAGGGTTTGTTTTGCACTGTTTGGGATTCCTGAGAGCTGTATGATATATTTGTGTAATGCATGCTGGGTGAGAGAACACAATGATGGATGAAAACATGAAAACAAAATGATGAATGCTGTCGAACTGACGAGACTGAGGGGTGCAATGAATAATGTTAGTTCTAGTCTGGAATACCCTTTCAGCAGAAAGTGCACAATCATGAACCTACCATAGATATGATCCCTGTTCAATCAAGGAATGTTAATTACTGTCAACTTCCAGACTTTCCATGGCCAGCGCTCATTAAACATTTTGGCCTTGACCCAACCTAATTTACTGTTATCTTCTATGCATGACATTTCAAGATTTAAATCACCTCCTCCAGTAAAACAGCCTGTAACATTAAAGACCTGCAAGAAGACTTAATTGATTGAAGCAGTAAGTAGCACATTTTAATGTTGTTATTTATACCTGAGCACCATAAAGTTTTATGTTAGCTGTTGAAGGCTAGTGTGAGGTAGAGATGCACTACATCAGGAGCTTGTGGGAGATGACTGATGCACTGCTGGTACACACACAAGGACACTCTGATCAGTGCCAAAGATTTGATCAAAGTGTCTGATATTCTTCTCCACATATTCTTCCATTAAGATTACAATACCTCACCGTATCTGTGACAGCGGTGTGTAAACCAAGGGTGCAGACTCACAAACAAGGAGGCCCATAATCTGGCACTGCTTTGAACGTCCTCTGCTATGGTATTTGCGGTCCGGCTGCTATGGACAGCAAACGCCTGCAGAGAGTGATAACAACTGCGGAGAAGATCATCAGGACTCCGCTGCCCTCTCTGCAGAGCATCTACCACCACAGAGTCCAGAGGAGAGCTGCCTCCATCCTCAAAGACCCCACACACCCCCAACACGGACTGTTCACATTCCTGCCCTCAGGAAGAAGGTTCAGAAGTGTAAAATCTAGAACCTCCAGACTAAACAACTCCTTCTTTCCCACTGCCATCAGACTCCTTAACAATTGACCTACTTCATACTGTAATTTTGCACATTAAGCTCCTTTGCACATCCCCTTTATCTACTTCATACTGTATTTTTTCCCCTCTAGTTCCTTTGCCCATTTCCTTCATTTTGCAAGTGCACAGCTAATATTTATCTACATTTGCACATCACACTTAAGTCTTCACTCACTTGTTTCATATAAAAACTCTTAACCTAACCTCGGCATTTGTGTGTGGACAACAAAGAAAGAATTTCATTTCACAGAGAAAAATAATTTCTACTGTACATATGACAATAAATGTTTTGAATCTTGAATCTTGAATCTTGATATTTGAAATATTTCCATGAGTTTCAGATTTTCTTAGTATTGTTCTTTTGCTTTAATGATGGCAGGACTCAAACTCCCTTTGTGCAGAAGCCTCTGAACAGACCAAATCCACATTATGGAAAATTTCTTCTTCATTTTGCTCACGACTTTTCTTTGATTTAAATTTTTCACAGTTTAAAACAATTTATGTGAGATGTGAGGCTACACTCTAGACTCTGCAATCTACACTACACTGAAGCTGAAAGGACTGAATGAGTTCAGGTAGATGTTTTGCTTGCAGTTCTTTGCTCAGTGGAGAGGAGAGAGCAACCTTTTGGTGCTGCAGCCTACTAGCAGAGGGAACAAAATGCATCTAACAGTGTGGATGTTTTTTCAACTCAAAGAGACTGCTCAAATTGTTAGTCAGTGACTCTCGGCTGAAGCTCTGCTGCAGCTTTGTATGTGTGGAGGAGCGGGAGTCTCGACTTCACCTCAGAGCTCAGAGTGTAAAAATGAGCAACCATGAGTTCTGATGTAAAGGTAAAGACAGTAGTGGTGTTATGTGTGTTGTGAGTATAGTTTTGTTTTATGTATTTAGATATATACAGTTCCGGAAAAAATAGGAGACCTTTTTTTTTTTAAATCAGCATTTTTAAATTGAGTATGACAATCATTCCATGCCAAGGTCTGTTACATTCCTGCACAAGCACCTCATTCTGCTTCATGAGGTTCTGATTAGTGGTCACCTGAATTAAATCTTATTTAATGAGGAAAAGTATAAAAAACACTGCTGTAATCAGTACTCTACTCTTGCAATGTGACCATTTGGATGGCAAAACACTACTAGAAGTACATCAAAGGTAATTATTGCCATGTGGTTTGAGTGAACAAGAGATTTGTTTTCTTTTAATTATTTAAGTTCTGTAAACACTTCATCATGTCTCTTATTTTGATGTTTTGTCATTTCCTTTAAATGTATGCTTTAAAGAACAATATTTTTATTTGGAAATTAAGAGAAATATTGTCAGCAGTTCTTAAAAACTAGGGCAAAGCTGTTCAGTTCAATTCTTGAACCTATAAAAAATAAAACCTGAGAAACTGAACATTTTTGTAGTGGTCTCCTATTTTTTTCCAGAGCTGTATTTTTGGTTCTGTAAGACTCATTGTAAAATCCTCTTTTGCAAATGGAAACTGTCCTTGAATGTTACTGTAAACTACCTGTGGTTTTAAATGCAAAAAAAACATTATCTATGGTTTTATTATCATTATTAGAATCAGAATCAGAAAACTTTATTGATTGCAGAGGAAATGGCTTATTATCTGTATTTATAAACATTTAAATTTGATAAATAATGTTTTCAAAATTGTCCTAACTTATAACTAAACCTTGAACTTTACTGAGTTTAAATGAACAAAGAGCACACAAAGCCTTTTATTCCAATGTACACCAGACAATGGTATAAAGCACTGAAAAGGAGAATTTTGTGGTTTTTAACATGATAGCCTTGTTTCTAAAGAGAAAGAGAGAGAAAGAGAGAGAGAGAGACAGAGGGAGAGAGAGATAGATTATTAATATTTACTGTTGCTGGATGGTGAAATCCTCAGCAGCTTCTCAAAACGTCCTTTCTTTCCATGTTTGGATTATTTTCATGTAGCTGCACTGTTTTCAACTTGCTTGGCTATATATAAAAAAGACTAGAGGAGAAAGTGGATGGATGGAGAGAGCAGAGGTGCTCTGTGAAGGGCAGATAAACAATGCAGCTTTGAGGCCAGTGGACTTGAATGAAGGCCTGTTTTCATCACTTAGAGGAGGTGTATCGTAATTATTTATTATTTATTATCAGTCATGATGAGACAATATGAGACTTGTTATTATTATAAGATATTAAGTCATATTTATAACTTGAAACTGACAAAGGAATAATACACAACAATTTTCTGAAAATTAATGAAAATCAGACATTGCTTTTGAATAGTGGTCCAACAGAATTATTCTAAAAAACAAACTAATGAACAGAAATTGACAAAATGATGGTACCCCTAGAAAAGACTGAAAATAATTTGACTAAGGGGACAAGTTCAACTAAGATGTGCCCTGTAATTAGCATCACAGGTGTTTTCAAGCTTGCAGTCAGTCAGTTTGCCTATTTAAAGGGTGAAAAGTAGTCACTGTGCTGTTTGGTATATGGTGTATACCACACTGAACATGGACCACAGACAGTGGAGAGAATTGTCTCAAGAAATTATAGACAAGCATGTTAAAGGTAAAGGTTATGAGACCATCTCCAAGCAACTTTATGTTCCTGTGACAACGGTTGCACATATTATTCAGAAGTTTAAGGTCCATTGGAGTGTAGCCAACCTCCCTGGACGAGGCTGCAAGAGAAAAATTGATGACAAATTGAAGAGATGGATAATATGAATGGTAACCAAAGAGCCCAGAACAACTTCCAGAGAGATTAGAGGTGAACTCCAAGGACAAGTTACATCTGTGTCAGATCGCACCATCCATCGCTGTTTAAGCCAAAGTGGGCTTAATGGAAGACAACCGAGGAGGACACCACTGTTGAAGGCAAATCATAAAAAAGCGAGACTGGAATTTGCCATAATGCATATTGACAAACCACAAAGCTTCTGGGAGAATATCCTTTGGACTGATGAGACTAAACTGGAGCTTTTTGGCAAGTCACATCAGCTCTATGTTCACAGACATGAAAATGAAGCATACCAAGAAAAGAACACTGTACCTACTGTGAAACATGGGGGAGGTTCAGTTATGTTCTGGGGCTGCTTTGCTGCGTCTGGCACAGTGAGTCTTGAATCTGTGCAAGGTAAAATGAAATCTCGAGATGGACTATTCTGAAGTGGCCTTCTATGAGCCCTGATCTAAATCCTATCGAACATCTGTGGAAAGAGCTGAAACATGCAGTCTGGAGAAGGCACCCTTCAAACCTAAGACAGCTGGAGCAGTTTGCTCAGAAAGAGTGGGCCAAAATACCTGCCGACAGGTGCAGAACGGGTCGACAGGTCTAATTGAGAGTTATAGGAATCGCTTGAATGCAGTGATTGCCTCAAAAGGTTGTGCAACAAAATATTAAGTTAGGGTTACCATCATTTTTGTCCAGGCTAGTTTCATTAATTTGTTTTTTAGAATAATTCTGTTGTACCACAATTCAAAAGCAATGTCTTATTTTCATTTGTTAACTTTGAGCAAATTATGTATTATTCCTTTTGTCAGTTTCCGGTTATTTCAGTGACCATTGTGGGTTTTTCTTTCTGTAAGAAAAGGGTACCAACAATTTTGGCCACGTGTGTATATGCCTTTCTTCTGTGGAGGAATGAGCTGCCCAAATGAGTGTGTTTCCACTTCATCTGCAAACTTTTATCCTCTCTTTCTTAGCTTTAGTTAAACACACTTCACACACTGTAATTGAAGCAGTGTATGATTGTAAGTTCCCACTGCTGATGTAATTGAACGCTCCGTGGATTCAGCTGACTCATTACTGCTGGTTTTCTATGCACTTCATTTACACTGTAGTATTAATTTAATGTGTGTTACTGTTCTAAAGTTTGAATAATAGAAAACAAAATTTGATTTCAATCAAATCTTATTTAAGCCTAACATATCTGTACAACATATCTGTCTTTTATCCATTTAGATGTTTCAGACTGTCTTTGATCTGTTTAGATGTCTCAATATGTCTAAGTCCGCCTTTTGTCAGTCTGTCTTTGGTCCATTGAAATGTCTGTTTGTTTTGTTTATTTTATTTATTCATATTTTGGTCTGTATTGTGTTCTTACTTTGAACGAGTCACATCCGAGTTCCTTTGGAAGCAAATTGAGACTGAGCTGCTCAGAGGTTCTCAGTCCATTTGTTTGGTCTGGACCATGATTTACATGATGTCATTCTGTTTCACTTTAATGAACCACACTAACAGAGCAATCACACCAGCATTCAGTCCAATCCATCCAAAAAGCCTGAGCACACCCTAAAAGACATTTCATTATAAGCCCATCTCCCATCTCTGCACAGGTACAGTTGTGTAGCATTTTAAACTTATAATTTGGACTGAAAATGGCTCACAACATTTCCTTTTCAGTGCCCTGCTGCTCATTGTCATGACCTTTCATGTTGCACTAGGAAGGGAGAGGTTTTTTTGTGAGATCAAACAAATGTGTTGTGCTGTTAAAAATGACTTCCTTTGAGAGCCAGAATGAAACTGTGCTTCAACCTTCTTCATTGTTTCTTCTTTCTTTTTTTTGCTTTCTCATTTTTCTTTTACTCCTCATCCAGTACTAGCTGTAAAGTATTGTCCAATTATCCAAGCTCTTGTCTTTTCCTTTGGCTCCTTTGATCTCCAAAGAAGACTTACATATGTATGGTTGGAGGCTATTTGCACACACTGAGACAGGAAGTTCATTGGGGTTTTATGTTTTATGTAATAAAGGGCTTAGATCCTTTTATCTGCTACAGCTCAACATGTTTCAAAATCCTTAGTAAACTTGGGAGGCTGATCTTTCTGTCCATAACTCTGCATTACTTTGTGTGCAAGCTCCCTGTGAAATCAAGTATGTCCAGTCTACACTGTATCTGTACAATCATCTAGACTGTCTGACCAGCAGTATTTTTAATATAGTATACAGTGTAGTATATTCCTAACATTCATCTTATTAAAATGTATGAGAAAAGTATTCTGATTTGTCAGTCCACTAACTATGTGCTTGATTTCAAATTATGACCATGCCCACAGCAGTAATATCAGGCCAGTGAAATCAAATGCTGAACGTCAGGCATACTTGTAATAATTTATGATAGCTGCAAGAGCAATGCGGTATGAAGTGTAGTATATTATTACATGTAATATATATTTATTTCTTTTTTAATTTCTTTTCTTAGTTTTTATTGTTGTCAATCCTATTCAACTATTTAGAGCGTAAAATAAACCATCCTGCAAATCCAGCGGTTGTTACCCTTTTGCGCACACTGTACATATTTTATGTTGCATATCTGAAAAGCTGGACAGAACATAGATTAGCTAATGTCTAATATATCATGAAGTTAGAGTAAAACATAGATACTTTACCACAGACTTGCCTTGATGAGTCTGAATAAGTACCTTCTGTCTTCATTTTCATTCACAGGTGTTGTTGTTGGATTCACAAAACCATCTGTGACTCACCAGAGAGAAAGAGAGAGGGAGGAACGCACATCTGTGAAACACATCAAGCCAGAACTATCATCAGGTGGTCTGTGGTTTATGGGATTACGGAAGGGGCCAGGGGACTTCTCCATACCCACAGGTCTCCACTGTCCACAGGAGAGATGATCAGGAGTACTGTGTTTTGGCCTATAATTAGGCCACAGCATCCCGTGCTGAGGAACGGATAGCCTCATTGCTGTGGGCAACAATTACCTCCTTAACCATGGGGTACTGGTAAAGGACTGGCATGAACACTTTTTTCTTTGGCCTGAAATAAGCAGAATCAGCGTTTGGAGTAGCCCTTATTTACTGTAAGTCTCAGCAAGAGAAGTACCTTTCCTAACTGCTTGCCTTGGTTTGGGACCGAAAAGATTTTCTTTTTTAGATGTTTTTTGGAGTTTTGTACATGCTAATTTAACTGTAAGCATTTTTAAGAGGGATACTTTCTGTTAAAAAAATCAAAACATATATACATTTCAAAGAGAACATGGCAGCAACCTATCGTATTGTGGTCAGCAGCATAAACTGTTACAACAGTGTGGTGATCGACCGGCGCCTTCAGCACACGGTGCATTACTGTAATGGACCTTGTGGTGCATTGAAACATGGATTTAACTGCATGGTGGCTCACCGTAGCACTTGTGCCGATCTTTTGGATACACCCGTTTCCCGTCCTTACACAGATCGTCCTATGAGTCTCCATGAGCCTGCTAAAACTTTGGAAAATGGTAGTTCTGGCCATTTCTGTGAGGACTACCACCAGGTCATCCCAAGGGTCAAGAAAGGATCTGCCATCCAAAGCTCAACGAGTCTAAAGGACATCACAGGAGAGGCTATCAACTTAGCCAGTGGAAAGATCAAGGAGTTTTCCTTTGAGAAGATCAAGTACTCCTCCAGCCATGTGACCTTTAGGAAGGGCCGAAAGGTTAGGCCTGATTCATTCAGCCGAAGGTCCACGGACCTTGATATTATCTATGGCCATTTTGCAGGCAATGATGAAAACTGTCCTCCTTTTAGCCTTTTGCAAAAGTCTATGGCAGAAGATCAGAAGCTTAGTCGCAGTGCCTCTCTGGAGCAAAACCTAAACAGCAGTACAGCTTCACTTTACCTCAGCACTCTCAGTGAGGAGAACCTCATTGCAAGAATACTGGAGAAGACCAAGGCAGACAGTGGCACCTCAGGGGAAGACATTAAAGCCTGCCTGGACATCCTTCTCAAGTGCTCAGAGGACTTGAAAAAGTGTACAGACATCATAAAACAATGTATCAAGAGGAAGTCCATGGGTGGAGAAGGAAATGAGGATTCTGGTAACCCTGAAGCCATCTATAAGAATGTGATGGCACGACTCTCCAGTTACCTCAAGAGGCTACCTCTGGAGCTAGAACTTGGTCAGTCTGGGAGGCAAGAACACAGTGATTTGTCTGAGTTGGTCAGCAGCCTCCATGGACTGCAGCAAAGTCCCTTCTCGCCAATTTTTGGCAATGAACAACCTCCACGCTATGAGGATGTCGTCCATTCCCCTCCATTGACAAAACACCATGCTAAATCTGTACCCTCGTCTCCTCAACCAGAGTCCCATGACAGTTCCAGGGATCTCACAGGGAATTTAAAACCTGCCCAGGGTCCTGTTGCATCAGTATCATCCCATGCATCTGTGAATGGCAGCAACCTCCCTTCTGTCTCCAGCGTGTCCACCTTTCACTCTGTATCTACTGGTCGCCATGATCCCTTCTCTTCCTCCAGTTCACTGTTGTCCAGCAGCACTGATAGCATCTGCAAAGACTCTATGGAAGCTCTCTACATTGAAGAGGATGCAGATGTGGCCCGGACTCTGGACAGGACAGCAAGATATGAGGGGAAGCATAGTGGCTTTAGTGTTTCAGAATCCAGGCAGCATTCAAAAAGACCTGGTACTCTCTCAGATTCAGGCACTGGTATTACAGACAAACTCACAGATATCAGTAGAAATGGAACTGTGTACAAATCCAGACCTGAGCCAGTTAATAGCCAGCCATACAATATGGAATCAAGAACACTCTCAAAACCAACTCAACGAATCAGCAGGGAAGGGGAGGATGATATTGACAAACTATTGATGGACTTGGAGTGCCTCTCCCAGAACATGCAAAAGGAGCCTCCACTGCCACCGAAGTTGAAGCGAATGAATGAATCTATTCAGAGGACAAACTCCTATCAAAACCAGCACCAGATTGCTAGCTCAGGGACTAAAGGTCCAGCAGTGACCCAGAATACTCCTGGACTTTCGTACCCCAAGCCAGTGGACAGTGGGACTGGTGAGGCGGGTGAAGAGGATGATGGCGCTTTGCTGCTCCGGATACTGGAGAGCATTGAGAGCTTTGCTCAGGAGCTGGTGGAGAGTGGTGCTGGATTAGGGACTCAGTCTAAGGAGCGCGAGGTCATGCGTTTGCTCCAGGACACTCTGGCCACTGCCAAAACAGAAGTTTCTCCAGAGCCTGTTCGTGAGGCTCCATCTGAAAGTGCACCTATACCTGCTAATGCACTTTCAGCACCTGCAGCACCTGCAGCTACACCTTCACCTGTACCTGTTGCAGTAACCAGTCCAGTAACCATTGGGAGAGACACAGCCTCCACTATACTCATCCAGCAGATACCTGAAGTCATCAGAGTGAGTACTAATGAATATTTCCCTGCAAAGCGGATTATAAGAGAGATTGCAATGGAAGTGAAAAGGGAAGGGGACTTCATACTGGACAGGGAGAAGTGTATAATGATTTCACACAAGTATGAAGTTCCACAAGTAGTGTACACAAGTAGTGTAGTTTTGCCTTATTTTTAGTGGGGTCCAGTAAATGGTCCTGTTGATGATAACACAATTTATTTACAATTTAAAAGTAATTTTTAATTCATTAAATGCCAGGCATGTGATTCATTTGGTATGCAGAAACATCTGTATTGGTCAACACAATGTTGTGCACATTCACATATTGCATGCACATGAATCCATGCATGAATCACTGAATGAATTAAGGATGTATGAATCAATGTATGTTTGACTGAATCAATTAACAAATGAAAGATTCTATGATAGATGAATGAATCTTGAAATTAATCAGTAATCATGAATAAATGAATCTGTGACCGAATAAATTAATCTGAGCGAACGTATGATTTGAATGGATAAATCCCTGACTGAATGGAAAAATAGATGAATGAGTGGGTTCTTTATATCGTGGTCTCGTTTACACTGGCAAAGCTAAGTCAATGAAGTGGAAAATTCATTTTACCTTCTACTGAGGCTCCACAGACGATTTGCAGTGAGAGCTGACTTCCCTGAAATATGCGCTGCATTATGCAAAACCTTGAGCGAGGGTACTTTGAAGTTTTATGAGCGAAATCATTTGTCTCCGTCTAAAACACAGGTCGTGATGAGATTGCCATTTCCCCATCTATTGAATAAATCATAAGTTGCGCTGGAGGCGTGTGTTCTTCTTGCTCTGGCAATTGCCTGCAATAGGCAGGACTCTCTCTACCCAATCTGATGCAAATAGAGTGGCTTCATAGCCCTCTGTGCAGTTCAGTTTGTGAAAAAGAAGATTTGTTTGGTTTGGATGGTTTTTTTTGTGTTGAGATGTGTATTTTTCTCGAGATGACAAGAGCAGTGCATTCTGTGCACGTTTTTGTATTTCAGGTTCCTAATGTGGTTGTCAGGGCTGGGGTCTATGATGGTGGGTGGCCACTAGAGGCCACCCTTGTTTATGTTTGGTTCTGTTTATTAGTTACACCTGGGTGATATTAGCAATCAGTGTTTGTGTTTTCTTATTGGTGGTTGGGGTTTTTGTGTTTTTGTATTTAAGGACTTTGTGTTTTAGTTTTAGTTGTCGGTCAACCCTTACACATCCAGGTTTTTCTCCTGTGTTACTTAGTGGATTCTTAGTCTATAGTTCAGGCTCTCACGCCAGTTTGGTTATGTTTTGGTTTTGTTTGTTGGTAAAAATAAAGACAAGATGCAGCACTTTGACTACTCTTGGTGCGTGTGTACTTGCCAGCAGTGTGAGGAGAAAGGCCTCACCCGTGACAGATTGACCGACCTATCAAATGGGCACAACATCCGGAGAGAAAAGCCCCTTGAGCCTTACGGGGTGCTCGAAGGGGAGGAGGAGTTCGTCTGGGACAGGGCTGATTGGGTTCAGGTCCCAGGAGGGGACCCTGTAGGGAGAGAGCCGGCACCAACGGAACTTGTCCTTTGGGCCGCTACTATCTCCCTGCTGGAGAGGAATCAGGGGGCGTGAATCCAGCTCGGTGGTGTTGTGTGGTGGTAAGTCAGAGGACAAGGAGGCCGACTTGGGCTTCTGGGGGAGCGGGTGGATCGATGGATCACCGATCATCGATCCGGAGGGCATAGTGGAACCCCTCGTCCCTGAGAGAAGAGACATGGGAGTCCACGGAGCTCACGTTGTCCATCTGATCACCAGCTGCCTGTGACGTCAGAGGCATCCTCCGTCGCTGCACCACTCCGGCTCGTGCCCGGTTCGCCTCGAAAGGCAAGCTCTCGGGGAGCCTTACTCACAGCAGGCTGGTGTGCTAGGACCCAGCGAGAACATCTGAGTAAGGCATCGCTCGAGTCCCCGATGCGGCAAGAAGCGCCGCCCACTGCACCTAAGTGGCCTGTCCAGCCCATAGTGGACCATCACGCGGCCACAGGAAGCTCTATCTCTGGGGCGTGCACGTTCCAGCACACTGCCAAGCGCGACCAGTGAGCGAGAAAGCCGCATACCCACCAGCACCGCAGAGGGAGTGAGGCTCGCCGCCGAGATCACGCTCCCGAGCGCCGCCGAGACCGCGCTCGCCAGCTCTGCCGAGGCTGCTCTCCGGAGACCAGTGCCGGCACCCTGGAGATGGCTGCAGCCTCCCACGCCTGCCCCCCTGCTTTGTGTACAGCCCCAGGTAGCGTAGTCGGGGCAGCCTGCAGCTCTGAGCCCGTGGACCTTTTAGGCCCTTTAGTCGAGCCCTTAAGGCCCATAGAAACCCAGCAGCTTAGCCCATTAGCCCAGCAGTTTAGCCCAGTAGAGGTGCAGTTAGCCGCAGAGGGGCTTTTTGAAGGGCTGTTAGCTGCAGAGGGGCTTTCAGAGGGGCAAGTAGCCACAGAGGGGCTTTTTGAGGGGCTGGTAGCCACAGCAGAGGGGCCTGTAGCCGCCACAGGAGCCAGGGGTCTTCCCCTGCATTTTTTTTTGGGGGGGGGGTACTGGGGACCCGGAGGGTTTTGGTGGGGGGCAACCAGGAGACTCTCAAAGGGAAGAGTCCCATGAGACCCACCCAGGCCACCCTGGCCATGCGGACCGCCGGCCAGGATGTAGTCTTGTGAGAGATGGCCGGGTGGGGCTCATCAGACACTTCCCTTTGCCTCCACCTCCCCATCTCCTCTGTTGGTGTTTTGTGGTCGCACCAGGGTTGCGCCTTAGGAGGCGGGGTACTGTCAGGGCTGGGGTCTATGATGGTGGGTGGCCACTAGAGGCCACCCTTGTTTAAGTTTGGTTCTGTTTATTAGTTACACCTGGGTGATATTAGTGTTTTTGTATGGGGCAGCTGGATGGCCTAGTGGTTACGGTGTTGGCCCTGCAATCAGAGGGTTGGGGTTCAAATCCCAACTCAACTGCTAGTGTCACAGCTGAGGTACCCTTAGGCAAAGTACCGTCCCCACACACTGCTCCCTGAGCGCCTCACTGGTGGCAGCCCATTGCTTCACTTGGTGAATGGGTTAAATGCAGAGAAATCATTTCACTCTGTGTTGTACTTGTATGACTATGCATGTGATAAATAAAGAATCATCTTCTTCTTCTATTTAAGGACTTTGTGTTTTAGTTTTAGTTGTCGGGCAACCCTTATACATCCCCCTCACACATCCAGGTTTTTCTCCTGTGTTACTTAGTGGATTCTTAGTCTATAGTTCAGGCTCTCATGCAGGGTTGGTTTTGTTTTGGTTTTGTTTGTTGGTAAAAATAGACAAGATGCAGCACTTTGACTACTCCTGGTGCGTGTGTACTTGCCAGCAGTGTGAGGAGAAAGGCCTCACCCGTGACAGTGGTGAGGCTTTTTTTTCAGTTTCAGGCACAATCTGCCCATCTGGTCTGAACGAAACTGCTGGATGAGAATAAATGCCGGATGAGACTAAAGAGTTTATGAGCCATTCACATGGAACAATACTGAATGTGCATATGATCTCCATTTTTGCTGGTTTTCATTTGCATGATCTGAAATGCTGTTTGCATTGTGTCAAAATATCAAGATGAAAAGAAATTACCCACAATGATGTAGAATAGAATACATTTACACTGATTTACATTAAATATATACTTGGTTTTTGATAGAGCGTGAGTATAAATAAGCACACCCTCTACAACGAAACACTCCTGCACATTTAATACACAGTTACTGTTTATTGACTGAATTGAACACACTGGGAGGAAAAATAAGACATGAAATGTGGCCTGTGAAAAAGTTACAGCACATTTTATATTATGTTTTGTTTTTCCCCAATATGTCAAACTCAACAAATGAAAATCAACATGTGATTTGACCAGGGGTGTGAAAACATGGCCATGAGTGTTCTTTTGCTTTTCACTGGTGTAGAAATTATATTGACCAATGTCTGTATTTTTGGTGCTACTACCCTGCTGTATCCATCAGTACCCTCCCACATCCCCTGCTACAACACTTTCCTCCTTCTTTATTTCTTTCTGTCTTTTCTCTCCTGTAAATCCAGACCTCACATGTTTTTTTGCGCTGAGCTTTGTAAACCAAAACCGGCTCGCCTGCTATCTAGGGCACGCTATTTATGACGTTGCCTGAAACCTGTCAGGAGAGGAACCCCTTTGGTGATCACTGCAGCTTCACTTTCCCCTGTATCTACAATACACACACACACACACACACACACAAACAGAAACAGAAACATGTGTACGCTGTCAGATATTTAGGGATGCGTCTTCATATCTTGATAATATCATATCTTTATACATTTTTTGCTGTTATTCAATAACCACTATGGTTTAATTAGCAAAAAACTGGATTAAAGCTTAATGGTTTTACCTAAATGACAGTTTTCATTTCCAAACAGTTGTATAAAAGCTCTGACTGAGACTCATTAGGTCCAAAAGAGCTTTTAACACCTGGAAGATTTGAGTGCTGATGAGTGCCTTCATTTCCATTGCACTAAGATTAATGTACATATTTAGATATGTAAGTCTGTTTACTTCTAAGTAAATTATAGCAAATAGGATAGAGTTAATTAACCAAGTAATTAATTGTATCTGTGTGTGTGTGTGTGTGTGTGTGTGTGTATGTAATATTTACATATCATATGTCACTACATATATCATATGTGCATATGTACAGTCAATGAGTGTATATATATTATATTTACAGTCAGTGAATGTATATATTTTATTTATCATACATACATTTAATAAGATATATAATATATATAGTATAGTCAGTGGTTTAGTTCCTCCAAGATATTGTCGCTTACTCTTGTTGCAGTTTGTGGACTCTTGTTATAGTGGAGGATCTTGAGTTGACCTGGAGCTCCACTTTGCTGTTGCTTTTGATAGTTTGCTGCTAGTTGATTTATCCACAGGTCTCTTGCCAGCGCTGCCCAGTGTAGTCTGCTGAAAGTATCAGTTTAAAAGGGAGTGGCCGGAATCATTGATCCTATAAGAGCAACATGCTGTAGCAAAATACTACAGAGAAGATGATGTGCTATGAGCCCTTAACTTCGGCAGGCCAAACGTAGCTGTCCCCAAGATTTTGGGGGTTGATGTTTGATATGAAGTGAAGTGACCATTCTGTCATACTTGAACACACCACAGCACACAGTGTGAACAGCACGAAATTCGTCCTCTGCATTTAACCCACTCAGCAGCGGGCAGCCAGGAACACCACGCCCGGGGAGCAGTGTGTGGGAACCTCAGAGGTGCTTAGCAGTCTTGGGGTACAAACCCATGACTTCCTGATTGCAGGGCGAAAGCCCTAACCACTAGGCTACCAGCTGTCCCATATGGGTGGTTCTGAGTGTTTTTTTTTTTCTTCACTTTTTCAATCTGCTGTTTTGTCCCTAATTGTTCCATCTGTACAGAAACAGGCAGAGAAAGAGCACCTGGCTAAATTGCTGGGGGCTTTTATCTAGTGGTACAGGGTGCCATTCAGCTCAGTAAACCTGAAGTGAGTTAGTAAAGACCTGAAACACAGCGCCTTCTATTCAGAGCACTTTCTCAGGCTCCTCACAGGTGTGTGTGTGTGTGTTTTGATTGTGGAAGGCTGACCCGCCGAATACCTCACCAATCCTTCCTTCAAGACAGTCTGTGTGTTATTTTGGTGCCAATGCAGCTGGTGGAAGAAAGAAAGAAAGAAACGTAAGAAACAAAAGCGAGCAAAGTATGAGGTAAACAAAGATGAGACACAGAAAGAGAGAGAGAATAAAAGGTAGTGAGTTAGTGAAATGGAGAGAGAGTGAAACAGAGAGTGCGAAGAGAGAGTGAGTTCTCTTCCTGCTTGTCATCCAATGACAAAGTTGTGTGTGTGTGTGTGTGTGTGTGTGTGTGTGTGTGTGTGTGTGTGTGTGTGTGTGTGTGTGTGTGTGTGTG
>JBBJLS010087769.1:0-22983 GCA_037577275.1 Bryconaethiops microstoma
TGTGTGTGTGTGTGTGTGTGTGTGTGTGTGTGTGTGTGTGTGTGTGTGTGTGTGTGTGTGTGTGTGTGTGTTTTAGGTGTTGATGTCTAAGTCTGTGTTGCTGGCCTTGTGTCCGTTTTCTCTGGCATGTTGTCTGTGTGCGGTCGGGACTGTCCTGCTACCCATTGAGACCAGAGGACGGGCATTATTGGTAAATTGTTTGTCTTAGTGGGGTGTGTGTGTGTTTGTTTGTGCATGTGCATCTGTGTATATTTATCTCTTTGTGAGGGCCAAACGTCCTCATAATGATAGGAATACTAGAAAATCTGTACAAGTTAGAAGCCTTTTCCAGTCCTCACAAGTAACATGCTGTTTTCACCACAAATTCAACTATTTTAAGAAAGATTCAGAGTGCAAATGTATTTTGGTTACTGAGGTTAAGGGTCAGGTTTAGGTGTAGATTGACTAAAATTATTACACAAGTTAATGGAATGTCCTCACAAATATAGTAATACCGCAGTGTGTGGTATTTCTTTTTTTTTTTCTTCTTTTTTTTAATATCTTTTACTGAGCTTTCTTGTTTGTACATGTTGCTTTTGGAATTGCATCAACTTTCCTATAAAAATCATGAAAAGTTCAAGCAAAAACTTTTAGAACTTAGAGTAAACAGTTTCTGTATTGTACTTTGAATACTGAAAGCGAAGTCAGCTGATTTTTCAAAATCTCTGCATTATTCACTGGTTGAAATGTAAACAATGTGAAATGGTTCACTGCAGAGATGACAGCGGTGGCAAATGGAACCAGGCATCACCAAATCTGTAACACGTTTTCCATTTTATTTTGTGTCCAAAAGTGAATCCACACGTGTTCTCTGAATTTTCATATGTAGTGTTGATGATGGTATCTCTCGGGCATCAGTCTATACACATTTTGTGTGATAACTCTGTGAGGGAGATTTTGTGAGGCATTAAACGCTTCAGACAGCTGGTCTGTGTTGCCACCACTGTGAACAGCTCTGACTCTCGACTCTGTCAGTTTCTCTAGAATGGAGTGTTTCACATTAAACCACTCCAAATGATCTTATAATCATGCAGTTATGCAAAAATGTTTTTAACTCCTTAAAGAATGATAAACTGATCAGAAATATTTCCTGACTACAAATATACCAATATTTAAATAGTTTAATGGTAAGATATTCTCACAAAGACTTAATTTACTGGAATTATTTGACTTGATTTTCCAATATTTTTAGTTTCTTTGCCATCATAGTTTTTCTAATTGAATTAATTTCATGCATTTTTCTGTTCTTTTGCAGCAAAATGAATGAAGAAGCTGCTGAAGAGGAAACTATTCTGTTTATATATTTTCATAATTTGATTAAAAATGGAATGTTCTTATAAAACAGTAAATTGTGACTTTCTTTTAAAAAGTAAACACCCACTGCATTTACTGTTTAACATCCTCCACCAGGTGGAGACACTCCACTGTTTTACAAAAAGACAGCAGAACATCTTGAGATCAGGCCACAATCCACTGTGCTTTAAGACCTGATTCTGTCACCCTTTCACCTTCTTCTCCTTTAATCTTATTACAGGGTCTCAGTGCAGGTGTAAAGGGGTTGATTAGGATCTGGGCTGTGTCTTTAACCCACTGCCACTGACTGCTGAGAGAACACGCCCACTGCAGACTGACCATAATACACTATAAACAAGTGCTCTTTCGCAGTTGCATAAAAACTGAAATAACTTTAGAGGAGAATAAAACATGCTATGTTAATACAACAATTATTCCAGGTCATTTTGTGCAATTTATCATAAAAGGTTAGAGTAGTTGGTAAATTTTGGACTTTGATATGGTTTTGATTTATGCTGTATTACAATAATCTGGGTGGTTACAATAATCTGGGTGGAGTGTGTTGTGAAACAATAGGCTGTGTGTGTCTGTGAGTGTCTGTGTGTGTGTGTGGCTGGAGTCAGCAGGTGCCTGCTGGGTAGGAGGAGTCAGTGAGTGCCTGGCAGATCCTTCTCCTGACCTTGCCAGTGAGCAAGAAGGAGGACAGTGTGGCTGTGGTGTGTATGTGTGTGTGTGTGTGAGTGACAGAAGGAGCAGTCCTAGTTTCTGCACTGCAGTTCTCCTGCACAGCGCTGGAGTTAATGTGGCTGTATTAGCAGAAAGCATCCACCTGGCAGTCTGCCAGAGTGAGGAGGAAGATGTCAGCAGTGTGGGTTTACTACAGGGAGCCGGCACAGTAAGTCTAATTATTTTCTTAATGCACAAATGTGTGCTTGAACACACAAAACCAGTATACATTTTAAAAAGTGTATAATAAAGACTGGTTGGGATTGGCTGTTCCTGTGTCAGGTGCTGATCTGTTCTAGCTGAAGTGTGTTGTATTATACAGTAGAACAGTGCTGCTCTTGTGATCGCTGGCTGTTTGACATCATGGTCAGAACACTTGTGCATTTTTAACTGGACTACAATTGCTGGACTGTTAGAAAATGATTCAAATGAATGGATTCTGTGGCTTTATACATGCAGGTCTGTTGGCATGCACATTTGCATGGATCTTGTCAGAAATGTGTGTGCGTGTGTGTGATGGGGGTCTTTTTACAAACTGATGAGACTGCAGGAAGTGTACATATAGCCGCTTGCCGTCCAATCGATCCCTGCTCTGCAGAACAAGCCTCTTCCCCTTTAATCTGTTCTTTGAGATGGCATGGTGTCAGTCACACTGAGGACTGGAGTAATAACTGGCTGATAGATCCTGCTGGAACAGCAGAGAACCTGAAAGATACCGTAGTCAGCCTCCGTCTACAAGCCTCCCTGTACAAATTGACAAATTGAATTTTGCATGAATATAAATAAATTGTCCCTGTGGACTCTGTTATTAGATTAACTGGGACAGCATTGACTATGTGTGAAATATTGTAGATCTGTATTGAGCTACTAGTGAGCAATAAGGGATTGAAAAAGGGGTGAAAAGGTAAAACAGGTAACTGTGTCAAGATAAAAGTGACAACTGCAGCTTTCTTCATTTCAGAAGGTCATGTAAAACTGTCAGTATAATAACGATGAAGTTCAGTTTGCTTCAGGTTTTGTAAAACATAAGTTTAAGTTTGTTTTCTAAAGTATCTTAAGTTTAAGTTAGCGTAAGATACTAAATGAAGCAATGATGACTTTGGTCTTGCCAGTTTTTCAGAATTTGGAATAAATTGTACCTATTAAACTGTCATTAGGGGAAAAAAAGTAAAAACTATTATTTTATTTTATTTAGCATCTTCAATAAAGGCTTAGCTCTGCCCACACTTGATACAATTACTTGGGGTCATACATCACTGTACAGCTAATTTTGTTTAGAATCTATATAGAATGTCCAAATACGTCCGTTTACTATGTGCCACAACATTCAGACAAATGGAGCATCTTCTCTGAGATCTCAGCTTTCCTCTCCTTTTACATTTAGTTTAAAAAAAAAAAGTCAACTTCTAAAACACTGGCATGCATGCAGTGTTTTTGCAGAATTATTTTGTAATATATTGCTCATAATATTTGTACTATGATCTGTCCCTAATAACCTGAAGAATATGTTTCATACTAACAGAGCACAATGTTTTTGATATCATTAAACAATAAAACAATGAATTTCAGTGATCTGGTTGTGAACTATTTTTACATACTATTTATTGTTGTAGTATGCAATTTGAAATGTAGCCTAAGTTACTTTATCCAGAGTCAAATCATTATTGTCCTCAGGTTCAAAGCTGGTGAAATCTAACCTCCCCCTACTGACCAGAGGTGAAAAGGTGAAACCTGATGATTAGCAGTTATTCAAGTATTGCAGGCAAAACTCACTACCCTCTTTGTCATGGTTTCAAAAGTATCAAATTTACAGTTTTTCTCCCCGCAGTATATTTTTTGGCCAGATGGGACAAATGCAACTGTTTCCAATATTGGGGGACACACACCCCACCTGTATCCCTGGTTCCTATACCAGTGAGTAAATGCATTGTATTAAATGTAGGCTGCTGATCAGCCTTGTGACCATCATGAGCAGCTTTATCTCCAGACAACAGTATTTTTGGTCAGCCACACCAGTAAGGCTGCTTGTTTGACCTCTGGCCAAGTCAGCCGGGACCCAGCAGGTAATCTCCACCCAAACCCAGTCATCCCATAAGACTGAAGCTTCCACCTGTTTCTGTGTGTGGTCTGTGTGTGCTTGGCTTGAGTTAAGATTGTGTGTGTGTGTGTGTGTGTGTGTGTGTGTGTGTGTGTGTGCGTGCGCACGTATGTGCGTGTTTGGTCACTCTAGACTATAGTAGATGCATGCGTGGAGTAAAAAGTGACTCATTCACGAATGACTCTCATTATGTAAGTTTATAAATATACTGTACAATTATGATGTACTTAGTGTGTGTATTTAGTGTCTTTACATGCTGGACAGCAGCTTGGTGTGTGTGATAGTCACTGCAGCTCACTCATAATCCCTTTATTTGTATCTTTGTGCGCATCCCCCGTGGTTAAAGTCTGCCACACACCTGCCAGCCCCATGCAGTCTACATGAGGTGTGTGTATATGAGTGTACATCCATTTGTGTATTTGCACATGTAACTGTATGAGACTGGAGATATTGTGACGTAGACGGCTACACACACCAGCACACTTTCATGAAACCCATATTTTTGAATGGTGTAACTCCTGAGAGGGGTGGGGGGGTTGCACTAGGGACCACAGTGTAGAGGGCTAATAGCATCCAGGCCCTTCATATAGATACTGACAATACTATACACCAGACGCCACGTTTTTCTGAAGGGGAAATTTGATGTTTTCAAAATGAACATTTAATAAAAAATGCTCTAATCTCAAAAAAGTTATCAAGTCAGAATTGTTCACAGTCGTTGTGCTAATAACCAGACCACCAAAGTGTAAAAGTTCTCTTAGACAGTGTCATGGTTATGAATACAGTGATAGTTTTAATATGAAGTCGTGAAATGTTTTTGTTTTTTTTCACATTTCCCATTGTTCTACCTTTGTCAGCATTTCATGCAAAAGCTCATAAGACACATGCAGGTTCACTGGTCACTTTAGACGTAAAATAAAACATCTGTACTGTGCTGTTGATGTGATGACCCTCGGTTCCATTCACCACCACTGTCAAGAAATCAGTATGGTTCTCTCCAGTGAACCATTTCACATCAAATCACTTTGAATGACTTTGCATCTCAGTGACTGAATTATGCAAAAATTCGGAACAGTGGTGACACTCTTCACCTCACCATCTTTCATCAGTGCTTCACAGGCAGCCCTGGCATCTATTAATCCTTATTCATAATGCATCTCATCTGTGCTAACCACTTTCAAACAGATCCTCCAGAGCCTGCAACATGATATAATCAATTTTATATTCATTATGTATTCACCTTATTCAGCCTGAGGCATGTCAGAGAATTAAATGGTGTATGATTATTGCAAGCCATGCCTTGAGAGCATCAACGAAGCACTGAACAGTGAGAGTAAACAAGCAAATTAAAATGAATGTAAGCATGGAGGGGTATTTTCGCACTGGGGCCCATAAGAGCATAGTTATGCCAGTGGTGCTTTTAAATACATTGTATATTTGTTTATCAAAAGTACTGTCATGCAAAGCCTGAGAGTAGAAGAGAATATAATTTCAGTTAAAAAAAAAAAAGCACAGGAGAAAATTGGAGTGGGACTGCGGCAATATATCCCCTGAGAGCGCCCTCATATAGAACAGGAGCCAAGCTTCAACCAACCTGCACCCAGATGCAGTCTCCCTCTTAGCTGCATATACAGCATCTAATAGTGCCCAAACTTGTTCCCATCGATTTGAAGCCACTCCTACATTATATGGGCAAAAGTATTGGGATGCCTGACATTCAGTGACATTCATAGTATACATAGACTTTAATATTGGTTGGTCCCCCCTTTGCAGCTATAACAGCTTCCACTCTTCTTGGAAGGATTTCCAAAAGATTTTGGAGTTTCTGTGGGAATTTGTGCCCATTCATTCTGTAAAGCATTTATGAGCTCTGATGTTGAATGTTAAGCCCTGGCTCACGATCTCCGTTCCAGTTCATCCCAAAGGTGTTGGATGGGGTTGCGGCCAGTCAAGTTTCTCCACACCGAACTCATCTAGCCACGTCTTTATGGAGCTCGCTTTGTGCACTGGGACACTGTCATGCTGGAATAGAAAAGGTTCTTTCACAAACTGGGCCAACAAAGTTGGAAGCATGGCGTCCAAAATATCTTGGTCTGCTAAAGCATTATGATTGCCTTTACCTGAAAAATGTGTGCCCTAATACTTTCTCCATATAGTGTATGAGAACAGCTCTTTAAGGCTGAAGATTGTTCCTATTGTTCATATTGGCTATAGTTTGTTACACATAGTAGTTATGTGCCTTGTTGTGAAGATGGTTTAATATTAACTTGGAATCTTCTGCAGCCAAATTTATCTTTTTAACGAATAATATATAAATATGTTCTCGTTTCACAACCATCCCAAACACAGCAAAAACACATCAAAGGATCCATCTTTTGGCTACTATAGAAAAGGAAACTGAACTTGCATTGCTTGGTAACTCTTAATGACCTGGAGAACATTCCATTTAATGATTAACAAACAGTGCACACAGTGCATCTATACAGAGATTGTTACCTTACTTCCAGTTGATTCAGTATTTTCTAGCTTGACAAATCTACATCCATAGCCTTGAACTGCAGGACAAAAGTCACAGACCCGTTTATTCTTTTAGTGAAAATGGACATTAAGCATAAGTTATTCACTTTTCAGCATTAGAGACAATTCAGAAATTTATTTAACAGAAAATTGCACAGATACCTAATAGCTGTATCTGTATTTAATGAGTCCATTACAGTTTACATTATTTTCAGAAGTCTTGCATGTTATTAGCCCCATTTTCCTTCAGTTGTTTAATCACTTAATCATTTGGTTGTTTTATGCTGGTGGATGGTGTTCTGTTTAACCAACTCCACAATATCTCTGAAAATGTCTCAGAAATGTAATTGTACATACACATGACAGAAATATGCAAGGCAGCTGAGGTGTGTGTGGGCAGCTGCTTGTGTGAATGTGTATCTTTTTGAAGGACAACAATGACATTGAGAGCCTTGGGAACAGTTTTTACTGGGAATACACAGCTGTAACTGGTTGGGTTAGAGGGGCATTAAATTAAACACTGATAAATATTATATGAAATTTGGATGTTGAGATTTCTGTGTAATTTTCTGTTGTATATGTGTTTCCTGCTTTTGTCCTGATAGTGAAAAATTTCTTGATCACTCAAAGAAACCTGCTCCTGAAAGATGATGTTTGTGATGCTTTGAGGAAAATTTAACATGCAGGATGCATTCACATGATTTCACTGGAGGCAGAGATTGGAGGTTTTACTGGTGTGTATGTGAGCAGCATATGTTTTAGAGGAAGGGAAAAGGGATGCTTGTTGCAAGAGCAGAGAGTGAAGTGGAGTCTGTATAAGCCTGCATGAGTGTTCTGCTCATTCTCAGCCGCTTAAAGTAAGTGGCTTTTATTACTTTTTTAAGCAATAGGGCAACACCCCTTCACTACAACCTTGTGGTATAAAGCAGCAATTCTTGTCTCCAGTTCTATAGTTCCATGTTTTCCTGATAAAAATTTATGCCCAAATGCTTCTTCAGCTGCATGACTCATTCCTCAATGAATAAATTCACAGTAACCTATAAATAGGTTGGGTGTATCTAATCAAGAGTTACAACCTCAAAAATAGTGACTAACCATTAAAAGCCTTGGTCAACCAGAGTTGCCTTTGCTGCAGTTTTTCTCTGAGCTTTTCAAAGTCATGTGTCTCTCTGTCTCTCTCTCTCACTGTCTGTCTCTCCCTCTGTCTGTCTCTCTCTCTCCTTCCGTCTGTCTCTCTCTTTCTCTCTGTCTCTGTCTCTCTCTTTCTCTCTCTCCCCCTCCCCCCCACACACTCACACAAACACATTCAGCTCAGTTTAAAGGAATAGTTGGATAAAAATGAAAGTGTCAAATATCTGCTGAAACCAAATCAAACTTTTCATTAAAGGAATAGTTCAGTCAGAAATGCGGCTAACAATGGATGAAAGCCAGTAGTAATCAATTAGACCACTAGACTGCTATTCATTGTTAGAAGCATTAACATGTATCAATGAACTATTCCATTGAAGTGTAACTTGTGCAGGTGGTTTAGGACACAGAATGAGCAATAAAAATGACAGGCAGCTGTACCACACAACACTGGGGTTGGCATTCAAAAAGCAGTCATAATCAGGACTGATCTCAGATCAGATTCCTCTGTATTTACGACAGTCATTGTTAAAAAACGAATCCTGGATCACCACTACTGTGAAGGACCCTTTCCCCCTTATTTTTATAGGTAAGCCATACCATGTCCTAAACCACATTTACAAGTCTGTGCCACTTTAATGAAGAGTTGATTGTGGTTAGAATATGTTGAGAGAAGTTTTGGGGATGTATGTACAGAAAAGATCAGTTTGTAGCAGTTTGTAGGGATTATATTTGGCCGTGTTAAGATAATATAACCAAAACAATGACAATCTTAATCATTTTTCTTACTCCTTCACTCTCCCTCTCTCAGAATTAACACACCAGCATATCTTTGTTGTTTAAATTCTGGCCCACTTAATGCTCAAGAAGCAATGTATCCTTCTTTATAACAATAGTAAAAGCATCAGTTTAAAGAGATAAATAGCATGAGGCACTCGCACTACATTTGAATGCACGTGCTACAATTAAGCATGAGACACTGTGCTCAATAGTCAGTCACCTTTTACCTTTGATCCAACATTTTCGCTTCCAAATACACACTCACACACGGCTTCTCAGGAGCTTTGGACTCATCCTCCTTCAGCAAGATACTCACCAGTCACATGATGTTGGTTTGAATCCAGAGAACTTCAGAATGAAGTGTGTTTCTTGCTGAAGGAGCGGAAAAATTAATGATGAGCGCATGTGTTCATTATCTGTCCTTCAATCTGGTTTTCTTCTTCTCTCATCTCTCTTCCTTGCTTCTCTTATGCCCAAGAGGGGACAAACTTATATTTGGGGGAGTTTAACAACCCCATTGCACCCCTTTAGACATGCTCCTATATAACTAATACACGTATTACATGAAAAGTGGCACTGCACTTATTATGATATTAGAGAATTGTTTCAGTAATAAGTAGCTGATGAGCTGCAGGTGTGTTGGGGTAAGGAAGAGTGTATACCATGTAGAGCAGGGAGTTGGAGCCAGTGGCTATAATTCAGTAAATTTGCCTAGTATGGAATAAATGGTGCCATTGTGTGACTAAAGCTAATGGCTTTGATGGTTACATTTTTGTGGTATTCACACAAATGCCACATATAAGTTTATGTTTGTCTTTTATTTACATTCTGTATTTTTTTTGAAGCCCCTACATAAGAGATCACAAACCATATATTTACTTGGATGGTTAGCTCAGGTTAGCTAATGGTTACCGCTTTGTGTTAAATATTGGTAAGAGTGTTATCTTGTGGTTAGAGTGTCATTTCACAGTTGGAGTCTTAGATCATGGTTAGAGTGTTAGCTTGTGGTCAGAGTGTTTTATTTCATGGTTAGAGTGTTAGCTAGTGGTTAAAGTGTTTTATCTCATGGTTAGAGTGTTAGATCATGGTTAGAGTGTTAT
This sequence comes from Bryconaethiops microstoma, assembly GCA_037577275.1. Taxonomy (NCBI): domain Eukaryota; kingdom Metazoa; phylum Chordata; class Actinopteri; order Characiformes; family Alestidae; genus Bryconaethiops; species Bryconaethiops microstoma. Next base: position 9,682 of record JBBJLS010087769.1, read on the forward strand.
TTCATGGTTAGAGTGTTATCTAGTGGTTAGAGTGTTAGCAAATGGTTAGAGTGTTAGATCATGGTTAGCGTGTTTTCTTATAGTGAGAGTGCTATCTCATGATTACATTGTTGTCTCATGGTTAGAATGATATCCCATGGTTAGAGTGTTATTTCATGGCTAGAGTGTTAGCTTGTGGTTAGAATGTTAGCTCGTGGTTAGAGTGTTATTTCATGGTTAGAGTATTAGCTCGTGGTTAGAGTGTTATTTCATGGTTAGAGTGTTAGCTTGTGTTTAGAGTGTGATCTCATGGTTAGAGTGTTTTTCCGTGGTTGGAGTGTTATCGTGAGTTTAGAGTGCTATCTTGTGGTTTAGGTAGTATCTCATGGTTAGAGTGTTATCTCATGGTTACAGTGTTATCTCGTGGTTAGAATCTTGGGTCATAACTAGCTTGTTATCCAGTGTTTAGAGTGTTATCCTATAACTTACATTTACATTTACATTTAGCAGACACTCCAGAGCGACGTACGTCAGTGCTCAAGTAGTCCACATCTGTTCTTCAACCAGAAATGCTAAACTTTAACCATCATCTGCTATTCAACCAAGTTAATGCCAGCTAGGTTACACACCTAAACAACTACTGTTGAAGAAAAGATTAATGCTAAAGTAAGGAAGGCATGGAATAAGAGTATAAGTGCCCAAAGCGATTTTTCCCCTCCAATGAATATAGGATAGAAGAAAAGAGAAAGAATAAGCAATAACAAGAGGCCTAGTTAGTCACCAAGGTACTCCTTGAAGAGGTGGGTCTTCAAACCGCGCTTGAAGACAGTGAGAGACTCTGCAGATCTGATCGGAAGAGATACGTTTGTTCCACATGGCTAGTGTGTTAGCTAGTGGTTAGAGTGTTAACTTGTGTTTAGAGTATTACTTTGGTGTGTTAGCTTGTAGCTGGGGCATTGTCTTGTTACTGGCGTGTTAGTGTGTGCCTGATATGTTAGCTTGTGGTTAGTGTGTTTGCCTGTGGTTGTCAAGTTAAATCATGCTTAGAGTCTTATCTCACAGCTAGAGTGTTAGCTAGAGGTTAGAGTGTTAGCTTGTGGGAAGAGTACTGTCTCGTGGTTAGTGTGTTAGCTAAAAGTTACATTGTTATCCTTCAGTTGGAGTATTACCTCACAGTTGGACTATTACTTCATGGTTCGAGTGGTTGCTAGTGGCTTGCATGTTAGCTCATGGCTAGCTTGTTAGCTTGTGCCTAACATATTATGTCAGAGCAGTACAATGTACCAGGACCCACTGGAGGTATGAATCTGTAGTCAAGCAGCAGCTGGGTAAGCAGTGTCAGCACACACCCCAGTTGCACATCTTCCAATGAAGGCTTATGTAGCCAGATGTATTTTTTTCACAAAAACAGAGATTAGATGGAGGTTTTTGTCCGATAGCGGCAATGTGTATGAATGTGTGAATGCCCAAGTTTACTTCCCCATCAGTTTCCTCTGTTCAGCAGCGATCAGCAGTGTTTGTGCTGCAGTGTCAGTGGTACTGAATGACTCATTGTAATGGAAATTTACTAATGTACTTTCACACTTAGTTTCTGCTTGAAAGGACTGATACATCAGCTCATCGCAGAAGCTGGGCCTTAATATATGGCTTTATATTGGGCCTTTATTAGACTCTAATTTAAACTAAACCAATTTTCAATGTAAAAATGTTATTCTCTCTGTCTCCCACTGTGTCTCTTTCAGGTACAGAGAGATTGTGGTGGGATGAGATGGGGGACGGACCGGAGGTGGTGGCGGGGGAGTGCCGGCCCCATGCCCTGTTTGATAGCTTTGTGCAGGCGTCGACATGCAAGGAGACCCTGCGAGTGTTTCAGGAGCTGTGCAGGGAGCTGAAGCTGCAGCCTGGAGGCAAACCGCTCTTCTATCACACCCTGAGGAACAGACTGCACTACTGGAGGGCCAAGGCACTGTGGGCCAAGCTGGACAAACGAGCTGGTCAGAAAGAGTACCAGAGGGGCCGCATCTGTACCAACACCACGGTGAATGACCACACACACACACACACACACACACACACACACACAGGGAATAATGAAACACAACATTAGAAGCTCATAACATCACCTCTTACTATACCTACTGTACCTACTATACCCTTACAGCTCTATAGTGGCAGTTTTGCTATGCAGTGAATGTAATTAAGATATGATAAGATGAGACAAGATAATCCTTTATTAGTTCCATGGGTGGGAAATTTACATTGCTACAGCAGTAAAGGGGACAGAACAAAAGAAGAATTAGAAGCAGCAAAACCTTTAAAAACTATACAATATAACAATATCAAAATAACTGCAAGCTATACAAAAAACAAAATATATATATATTTATATACATGACAAAAATATAAAATTGCAAGACATGGCACAAGGGTGAATTTATTGAATAATAGAATACCTCATACTGACAAACACAATGTGATATCTGCCATTAGCTTACTTCTGTGGAAAAAAATAAGATTTGAGTCTGTGTGGGTGTTAAAGGTGTATATATGTGTGTTGTCTGTTTGTCAGTGTCTGATAATAGGTGCTGGGCCATGTGGCCTGCGCACAGCCATCGAGCTGAGTTTCCTGGGCGCGAGGGTGGTGCTGCTGGAGAAGAGGGATGCTTTCTCTCGTAACAATGTCCTGCACCTGTGGCCCTTCACAATTCAGGACCTGCGTGGCCTCGGAGCCAAGAAGTTTTATGGCAAGTTCTGTGCCGGGGCTATAGACCACATTAGTAAGTGATCTCAGCAGTTTTTGTCGTCATGTTTTTGTATTTATGTGGTAAAATGTTAGTATTCGGCTGGGGCAGATGGTGGTCGCTTGCTTTGGGAGTTTTCCCTGCGATCAGAAGGTTGGAGGTTTGAATCCCAGGACTAGTGGCACCACTGAGGTTCCCTTGAACAAGGTACCATCCCCACACAGCTCCCTGAGTGCTGCGTCACTGGCTGCCCGCTGCTTCACTTGGTGAATGAGTGAAATGCAGAGACATTTCACACTGTTCACACTGTGTGCTGTGTTCACACATGCCTATAAGGGGCCACTTTACTTTACATCTTGCCATCAACATGTATTTTTGGATTTTACTTGATAAATCAGGTGCAAAGACATTGTGACCAGATTATTTGGATGTGGTCAGTGATGGGTCTTGATAACATTAAACACAAAGGAAAATGGATTGCAGTTTCTATATTCACATACAGTACTGTGCAAGAGTCTCTGCAAATTGTTTAAAGCCATTTTTCTCAGCGTGTGATAATTAATGTGTCTTTCTGCCAAGTTAACATTAGAATACCTACATTTGAACACTGTTTGAATACAAAAATCTGATCTTTTTAAAAGATGTCTACCAATTATAATGAGAACCTTCCATGATTGGGAATTTTGTGGTTTTGGGGTATTGAAAACATTCACAAGTATGAACAGAAAAGTGGATTTAGAAAAATCAGAACTGAGTAGTCAAGCTTGGAGTCTCATAAGAGTGAATACTAACTTATTTGACTATTTATGTGTGTGTGTGTGTGTAGGCATCCGTCAACTCCAGCTGATGCTGCTGAAGGTGGCGTTGCTTCTGGGCGTGGAGGTTCATGTGAATGTGGAGTTCAGGAGTCTGCGAGAACCTCCAGAAAACCAAGAGAAGCAAAGTAATGTCATTACCATCAGTACAGACCACATAATCTCTCACCCATTAGTACCACTGAGAAGATGAGTTTCAGCACTGATCTGACAGGTTTTTGTATCTCTCTCCAATGCAGGAGTTGGTTGGAGGGCTGAGGTCCATCCCACTCCTCACCCTGTGAGTGAGTTGCAGTTTGATGTGGTTATTGGAGCAGATGGCAGGAGGAACACCTTGCTAGGTAACACCAGACACACATGTTAGAGACACACCTGCAAAAGTCTTAGACGAAATAGAAAAGTGTTTAAAACTCTCTTTCTGGATATCAGAATCAGAGAACTTTGTTTCAGGATCTGTCGTGTTTTCTGATTCTAATTCTGACGCCCAGATAAATAAACACTTTTCTTATCTGGCTAAGATACCAATAAAATAAGATACTAACAAGACACTAACAAACACATTGCATGTAATTGTTCATTTGCATCAGATGCACAGATGCCACTGTCAGGCACGAAGAGATGTAGGAGTAGCATGGATTTCAGCAGTGTACACAATCCTGATATATTTGCACTGTCAGACTTCCTTCTTCTTATACAAGCAAAGTCTTTGTCTTGTGTACCGATTGCAATTCAGACCTTTAGCTCTGTTTGGTCTGGTGGAATTTGTGGTTTACAAAGAGTCTTAATGTAGCTGGGGAACAGTGATTAGTATAAAGGGGATAAAGGAGTATGATGACACAACATGAATTGTTCAGTCCATTACTTTCTTATTAATTAATTTAATTAGTGACTTAAACCACATTATTCCGCAGCATCTTTGTTAAGTAAATGCATTTTAGTAATACATATTTCCAGGCTTATCTTCAGTAGTCATAAATAACTTTGAAATGAAAGGTTTTAATGTGTGGTTGCACTACCTTCCATTTTCTAAGTGATAAAATGGATGGTAATAAGCTACAAGAGGCCTCTACATTACAGTGATTTTATCATGGGTAATGGAGTTATTAGGCACACAAAGCAAAGTAAAACCCTCATCCTCATGATAAAGTCATTGTAACTGACAGCCTGAATTGGTTTATTGTTATTATAAATGTAAAAGTGGCTTATTGCTTTTTCTAAAGCATAGATTATGATCAAATACACAATATATATTAAAAAATATATATATAAGATCTGTGATCATATGTTGCAATAATTTTATTAACTTTTAACCTCTTGTCCAAAAACCTTTAAATTATTCACTGTTTTTGCTTACCAAAGAACCACTGCAATGCCAATGTCACTTTTTGACACACTCAAATGTCCCCCTATTCTCTACACACTGCAATACATAGGAATTAAAAAAAAAATGGCTGTAGTTGCAGTGCTTAATATCTGTAACAAAGAGGCCTTTTGGATTCAGCCACTGGTGCACAATTCCATACTGACAAATACTGCACTGTTTGGGTTTAGAAGCCAGAATATAATAACTTACATAGTGAACTATACAGGGAACAGGGATCCTTTTGAGATTCAGCCTTGCTTTAATACTACTTGAGACACATGTAACAAAAATACAGTAATACATTTTACTTTCCTTTATTGCAATTTACAGTGAGTCATATAGTAATTTATTTAGCCTGTGATATTGATGCAGGAGCCTTTTAGCCTGTTAGACTAACTTCTAGTTAAGAAAACAAATTTAAACGAATCCTTACTTTATTTATCAGTTCACTTACTCAATCATATTTTAAGGCCATGGATTAATACATAACATCATACAAGCTGTGAAGCATATATCACCATGTTCAATAGATGATGAAAAAGCGTTTTTAAAATAATTTCAAAATAATTATTTTGAAAGCTTTATGCATCATGCCCCCATTTGCATGCAGAACCTCATAATGCTGGCAGAAAAGCTATTGTTAATGATGAAGTGAGATATGAATGCAATGTGAGATATGAGCTAAATGTGTAATTTAAAAAAAATAAATAGCATGGATCTTTTCCTGTCCCTTTGCTTCCCTTTGACATACACACTTATTAATAAACCCTCACACAAATGATTTGTTTTGTTCTCCTCTCTACATGGAACAGATGATAATAGCAAAATTCAGTCATAAACATCAGCATCTACTAGTTTATTTAGGTTCAGTTATGAAAACAGCATCACTAGAAGCTCGCAGTCTTGCAGAAGATGCCAGATTGCGTGCAGTGAGAAATGCCACGGTGGTTTCAAGGAAAGACTTGTGTGTATCCAAGACTAAGTTGGTTTATTCTGTGGCAAGTGACAAATCTGTCACACGCATTCATTCGATGGCATTTCCTAATCCATGACTGTTTAACAGACAGTTCCTCATTTTCCTGCACTTCTGTTTTGTCTGAGCATTACAGCTCAGTTTTCTGTGTCTGTTGGAACAAGTGCAGAATTTTGGCCTACAGATCTGCCACCCTTTCATTTGATGTAAATAATTCTTTTTCTCTTTCTCTTTCTCTCCCTCACTCTCTCTCTCCCTCTCTCTCTGTCTCTCTCGTCCATTGTGCAGGGTTTCACAGAAAGGAGTTCCGGGGGAAATTGGCAATCGCCATCACAGCAAATTTCATCAACCGTAACACGACAGCAGAGGCCAAAGTGGAGGAGATCAGCGGTGTGGCCTTTATCTTCAACCAGAGGTTCTTCCAGGAGCTGCGCAACGCCACAGGTCCAGAGGAGATAGAACCTTTTAACATCCCATTTATTAAAGCTCACAATTAAATTTGTTGTACCACACTAGATTAAATAATGTGATTCCAATTTAATTCAACTAATGACAGAGCAATAAGTGTGAGCATTATTTTGACACTGTTATAACAAAAGCCTTCTATCTCTGAAAAAGTAACTTTATAATAGAAAAAACCCTGAAATTTCTGTTGATCCACTCAAATGGTATTATACTGTGCAAAAGTCAGAAACCATCTTTTCGATTTTTTCTAGTCAAAAAGTTCTAGTCAAAATAGCCATTAAGAACAATTGAAGACAATTGTTTAATGCCAGAACAACAATTATATACATATTTAAAAACAAAATATAAATAAAAATGTATATTTAAATTTCACAGATGCCTCAACAACTAAACATGACGTTAAATCTATCAGTATTAAATGTGTTTTTTCTTTACATTTGTGCCCCCTAAACTGGCACTTCTTCCATCTTTCTGATGTAACAGCTGTGCCCCTTTCACAACTTCTCAAATTATGATGATCTTCAAAGAAGCTACTCACACACACCTCAGCTGCCTCACACATTTCGTTCTTATGTACATCTAAAATGACTAAAAACGTTTTCTAAGGAGATTAGATAGAGTATCATCCACTTGCATAATGAACAGGAAAGACAAAATGATTGAAAAAACAAAGAGAAAATGGAACTCAGCAATAGCGCAAGACCTTACAGATCCCTGAAAATACTCCTTCAGGTAAACAGCACTTAAAGCTTTCATCTTTGAGAGAGAGGAGAAAATTAAAGTTTCACTCTCACTGAAAAATCTGCAGGTGTTTCTGTCCATCCTTCCACTGTGAGAAGACGACTCAACACTGTAGAGTCAAAAGATGCAAATTTCCTCCTTGTGGGACTCCTTGTGATAAAATCTTATTTTATCTTATCTTTTGTGTAGTAAGGATGTGAAACCATTACTGAGAAAAGTAAACAGACAATAAAGAAGAACGCCTGCACTAGAGATGTGGTGGAAGGTTTTTTGGACTGATAAGAGTAAATTTGTAATTGGTCTAAGTGTGAAAAATATCCCTTTAGATTTCTGAGGAAAAACAGAGAGCAATACAAGAACAGAAACTGTATTAACGGAAATAGTAGACTCACTAAATACTGATAGACTTCATATTAAATTTAGTTGCTGAAGCTTCTATGCAATTTAAACATGTTATCTGCATTTTTTTTTCTGATGCTGTACAAATAATAATTTGAGTAAGCCATTACTGACAAAAAGGCCGATAATGATGATGGGGACAAAAATCTTCACTAGAACATCGAAACCGGATGTGGAGGAAGGTTTTATGGATAGATAAGTGTAAATTTGTAATTTGAATTAACTTGGATTAATCCCAATTACTTGGATTAGTCCCAATTCAGACAAAAATATGAATTTACAAGAAGAATGTAAAGTATTCCTGCAGATTTCTGAAGAAAAACAGAGAGCAAAATAAGCTTTAATAAAGGAAAGAGTCTCACTAAACAGTGATAGATTTTATATTAGATTTACTTGTTGAAGTTTCTGTATAATTTTCTGTTAAATATGTTTTTGGTGTTTTTTCTGACGTGGATAAAATAATTTAATAACTTAACTTAATGACTCTTGACTGGGCATTACGTTAATGAAAGGACTGTCTCTGACTTTTCCATGATACGGTAACAGGCAGATGGAGTTACTGGAAAAGATGACCATGATGATGCACTGAGGAAGCATGAATATGGCTTTTATAAGGAAGCAGTAAACTGACATCATACAGAACACACCAGTTGTATCAAGGATTTATAACTGTTGTAACTGCTGACCTGCACTGTGTGTGTCTCTCAGGTATTGACCTGGAGAATATTGTCTATTATAAAGATGACACTCATTACTTCGTCATGACGGCTAAAAAGCAGAGTCTGCTGGAAAAAGGAGTCATCCTGCGTGTGAGTTCTTATCTCAGAGTGTGTGGATGAGTGTATACTTGAATGTGCTCGTTACTATAGTACTCATTTTTCTGCAGGATTATGCAGACACAGAGATGCTGCTGTCCCGAGGTAATGTAGACCAGAACGCGCTGCTGGCGTATGCCCGGCAGGCCGCCGACTTCTCCACCAATCACCAGCTTCCCACCCTGGACTTTGCCATCAACCACTATGGGCAGCCGGACGTGGCGATGTTTGACTTCACCTGCATGTATGCATCTGAGAACGCAGCGCTCGTACGGCAGCGTAGGGGGCATTCCCTGCTGGTCGCCTTGGTGGGGGACAGTCTGCTGGAGGTGAGACGGATAAATACATCTCTAAGGTCTGCTAGTTTAAACATGTTGGACACGGGCAGCTGGTGGCCTGGTGGTTAGGGAGGTGCCCTTGCATTCGGAAGGTTGCGGGTTCAAATTCCAGGACTGCTAGTGGCACCACTGAGGTTCCCTTGAGCAAGGTACCATCCCCACACAGCTCCCTGGGTGCTGCGTCGCTGGCTGCCCGCTGCTCCACTTGGTGAATGAGTGAAATGCAGAGACATTTCACACTGTTCACACTGTGTGCTGTGTTCACACATGTCTATAAGGGGCCACTTTACTTTACATCTTGCCATCAACATGTATTTTTGGATTTTACTTGATAAATCAGGTGCAAAGACATTGTGACCAGATTATTTGGATGTGGTCAGTGATGGATCTTGATAACATTAAACACAAAGGAAAATGGATTGCAGTTTTTATATTCACATACAGTACTGTGCAAGAGTCTAAGCAAATTGTTTAAAGCCATTTTTCTGCCAAGTTAACAATGAATACAAACAAACAAGAAACCAGTAAAAAGTTTCATGGTTAATTTTGATAGTAAAAAGTAGTTGATATTGTGTGAGCTGGTGAGGAGAACACAGGTTCAGTTCCAGATTCCTCCTCGGTTTCTCCAGCCGTTGTTTGAATTTGTGAAATTCCATCAGCAGCTTCTGATTTAATTTATTGGAGGACTGATGGAGTCAAACCAGGCTTCTGATGGAAATTACAGTAATACTGGACTTCCACAAGAACACACTGATATACTGAACATAAATCACTGTTTACGGTACAGTATAATGTTTTTTGTATTTGTTGTTTTTAGTTTTATTTAGTGAATTTAGTAATATTAATGTGGAAAAAAAAACACTCAGATCTTATCTAAACAGGTTTTATACATGATTTTCACACACTTTTACAGTACTTTACAGTACGGTCCTGTACAACAATTCCACACTCTTGACACTGTGTGCTGTGGTGTGTTCATGCATGACTGTAAGGGGTCACTTTGCTTTACTTTATGTTGGATTACTGGACCCAAATTAAGAATGCACTTACATTAAAGGACTATACTTCATAATTTGTTGTTAGAGTTTCTGACCACTGAATCAGTCTTGGCTGCATAGTTTTAGATGATGAGTCACTCTCAGCCTTGCCATGATGCTGAAGTGTGTTTTAAACCAATAGGCCACAATCATATCAGAATCACTACTGGGCTGAGAATTGTACATTAATCAAGTCATATGTGGTCAATAGTAGTACTGCGGTCAGAAACTAACCAATAATGAAGGTTGTGGAGCATTGGTTCCCAACCTTGGTCCTGCACAATGTAGTTCAATATTATTCAACATTAAAATGTGCAGAAAAAGACCACCCCTTGGTATACAGAGTTGCTGACAAATTGTGCAGCAAAAGATTCTGTAAGTGTCATGGACCTCTAAGATAAGTGTACATAATAAAGTGGCCATTAGTGTAAGTGCAAGTTGGGTGCTTTTAAAAATGACTATTACTCTTTTCTTTAGCCTTTCTGGCCAATGGGGACAGGAATTGCCAGAGGTTTCCTGGCTGCCATGGATACAGGGTGGATGGTTCGCAGTTTGGCATTGGGCGCCACCCCTTTAGAAGTGCTGGCTGAGAGGTTGGAGCCAATATTTATTCTGCTGGAATGATTTATCAGTGTTTTTCTTTGAAGATATGACAGGAATGGGTGATACTTTATTCTCCTTTTCTCTCAGAGAGAGCGTGTATCGCTTACTTCCTCAAACAACGCCAGAGAATGTCAGTAAGAACTACAGCCAATATAGCCTGGACCCCATCACACGCTACCCCAACATCAACACACAGCTCATCAGCCCAGCTCAGGTGTGTTAGATGCATTCACAATTATGGAGCATGTGCAGATACAGTACTGTGCAAAAGGTTCCCTTCATGTATTACATTTTCTTTTAAAATAGTTTGACCCCTCAGTCAAATGACGTTTTCTGCTTTTTTCCTAATAAATGATGTGCATAATGACCATTTTGACCCGAAAATAAACAAATGACTGTCTTTTTTCACAGTATTGTAGATACACATGTGTACACAAACACGCTCAAATGATTCTGTTCAGTTGTGATGTCATATTCATTTGATGACAGTAACCACAATATATACAATATATTACAATATATTGTAGAAATATAAACATGTAAGTTTATGTGCGTGTGTGTGTGTATATGTATGCACACAGTGGATAAATATGTATGTACACATTTCTTTGTACAGGTGTGTCACCTCATAGACACAGATGAAGGACCACTTTTGGGCATGAGCGTCATCTCTCCAACATCAAGGCTCACACGGAAAGGTGAGAATGATGCCACATCTCCTGTACACACACACACACACACACACACACACACAGGTACACAATTACTAAGAGAGAGAAAATGATAGAATGTGTGTGTGTGTGTGTACGCATGTACAGATTCCATGGCTCGTTCAAATAAGCTGCTGAACTGGTGCCAGGAGCAGACGGAGGGTTACCAGAATGTGTGTGTGATTGACCTCACCACATCCTGGAGGAACGGACTAGCCCTGTGTGCTCTAATACACAGATACAGACCTGACCTCATGTGAGTTCAACTGTGTAACCTCATGTGTGTTTGTGCTGCCATAATGACGTCTATCCAGGAACTATTTTCAGACAGACGCTGCGAGGCTGCTGGCTGCAGTTGCCAAGTAGGCTAAACTCTTGCATCCCACATGGCCAAATTATCATGACATATCCTAATAATACCAATTAATCTGCAATCAGTAGCCAGAAAGCTAACATCCTTCTGGCCAGGCCTGTTTGCTGTAGAAAAATGGAAATATGCTGGTAATTGTAGTTTTTTATATATTACTTTCAATAGGAAATATAGAATAGAAATAGAAATACTCTAATTACTTTTAGCCACTTAGCCCCTTTTACCCCCATTCGATAAAGATTCACTCACAGATGCCCTCTAGTGGTTTTGGGTATATATGTGAAAAATAGGATATGGCCAGGCTAAAATAAATGTCAATTGATCTATAAGTGGTCCTAGACTACACGGTTACTCTGATGTTTAGTGCTTCTGATGCGTCTGTTGCAGTGATTTTGACTATCTGGAGGAAAGTGAGGCGCAGCTGAACTGGCAGTTGGGCTTGGAGGTAGCTGAGCGGGAGTTCGGTGTATCCCCCATCATGACTGTTCAGGAGCTGAGCATGCTGGAGGAGAGTGACTCGCTCTGCATGGTCATGTACCTCAGCCAGCTCCACGACCTCCTCAAAGACACAGTGCCACTCAGTGGTGAGGAGTCGTATTTAACACTGGATCACAGTACAGAAACAAAATGATATCTTTAGTGGATCTGTGACTTAGATGCTGACCTCCTTTCTCTCCTTTCAGAGAGTCTGAGTCCAGAGGAGAGAGCGGCTCTGCTCTCCAGCACCAAGTCTCCAATGTGTTTACTCAACAAATTGGGACAGAGTCTGTCCCGAAAACGCAACCCCAAGGTACACACACACACACACACACACACACACACACACACACACACACACACACACACACACACACAAACCAGATCTGCTTTTTACCAATGAATGATTCAATTAATATATATATATACACAATATATGTACACCTAATGTAGTATCGACACAGCTGAACCAGGTATTTGAGGCATTTGATGAGAACTACAGTGTAATACTGGGCTTGAAACAGGAGAGGCCTTGGAATTATTAAGCAAACGCAAAGACAACAGGTTTTAATAAAATATTCTCAGGTGTCTAAACATTTTGCACAGTACTACATATATGTATATATATATTTAAACATGTGTGGTGTGGGGGGCGGGGGTCTCAGGATAAGAAAGAAAAGGATGATGATGGAGTGGGCAAGAGAAGGAGAACAAGCCAAGCTGGTCAGTCTGAGGATGTGAGTATTTTTTGTGACGTTCCTGCTTAAACCTGCATTAAACAATGTGCACTGGCCTTTTTATTTTTAACACTTAGAAGTGACTCATGCTGGTTGCACTGTTTGAAAGTGTTTGAAGGTTTTTCTAACAAAGTAGCCAGAGGTTGGATGTTCAAGGCCGGTGTTTCTATTAAAGTGGCCACTGAGTGGAAATACAAGTGTAAGGGTGATTCTACAGAAACGGGGCCATTTGTGATTGAGAAGGATGGTAAAAAAGTACATTACAAATTTAGATCTTTTTGGATTTGATAATACCTGAAATACCTGATCATGTCAGTACTGTACAAAAATACTTTCTCTCACCTAAACATTGAAAATTAAGTTATTGTCTGACACAAGTCACAATTTAACTCAACCCCGTCACAGCAAGTTTGTAATTCCGCTATTATTTTTCACAATAGGCTTATGAGCTGCCACTAGCATGGCCTAGCAGTTTGTGTCCCTTGTAATTAATAATATATATTTATAAGATAGAAAATAAAGGAAACCCCTGAATTTCTGCTTCATAATCTGCAAAAGCATGACTGTCGTTTAACTTTGTATTTTTGCTAGAAAAGTGCAGTATCATGTAATGTTTACATCAATTTTACGAGTGTGCATGCATGTTGTCTATTTTAAAACAAGTTGTGGTGTGAACTAAAACTCATTTCTAAAACAGGACTGTTTGGTGCTGCTGGCAGTATTATACCTTCTGATAATT